>CM029129.1:16460559-16583059 GCA_016859345.1 Istiophorus platypterus | reverse complement strand
AAGTTTATGATTGGGATTGCACTTTAGCACTTTCACTTGTGGAACAGAACAGAGATTGGAAAATGAGGAGAGGAAATGGAGGTCACAAGTAGGAATGGCAACATATAATAAAAAAAGCATGAAACAAATCTTTAAAAAGCAATGCAGGGAAAAGGATTATTTTTGGAGAATAGCTGCTGCATTATTATATCATTATCATTGGACTAATAGAATACCACTCATATTATTCCAGAGAAGATAAGAGGACGGAATAATATGCAATCTAAATTCAGAAAGAGGAATAATTTCTGATATTTAATAACAAAGTACTTGTAAAAAGGGAGTTGACCAAAATCTGGAAGTAATAGAGCTTTGGGTTAATGTTGCTCCATTCTACAATGTAATCCAACTCCAGTAAAAACAGACTAGGTTCCCTATAATTGAGGACAGGCTTGTAAAAGTTTGAAAAAGTTTAGATTTCTTTCAGTTACTGTTATCAGTGCTGTGGTTATGGGAATGATCTGTCTGGGTAAACGATGGAAGCAAGGACAGAACCAAAATCAAGCTTTGAAAAGGGTCTTTACTCTAATTGGAAAGCTTGCGTTTAAATATGTTTAGCATGAAACTGTAATTGTCAAAAATAAATGACTTAAGTTCTCTTTTGAGGCTATTTTACTCTAAATTCTATCTCGTACGCGGGTATTTACACAGCTCGGACTATGCTCGGATTTGCATAGTGCTACTATCAGTTATCTGTAATATATTTTTTTAATCGGATTACTTCAAACCGGTCACTCCCTATCGCTGCCAATACCTGCTATCCACCTCCCATCCCCTGCTCATCCTTTTTGTACACATTTAATAATGCACAACACTACAGATTCTCTAATTTATCACTCTCTCCCAGCTGGACTTGAAGTGACAGATTTATTAGATAGCCATTTGCGGCTGCATGTAACACTGCCAGTTGAGGGTCGGTGAGACTGACAGAGCCAAAGCTGTTTGATGACCTCGAAGTGATAATGACCATACTGGAGAGAAGGACACAGAGGAGGACAGAGGGGGAGATAAAGAGATGTGGGGAATGGTGTGGGCTGGTGATGAAGTAAAAAGGGCTGGAAAGTCAGACATCTCGCAGACTAAAGCAGACACAGACACATCTCATAGCTGGGCTCCGCTGTGATATACCAGAGAAAGTGGGAGAGATTGGAGTTATTGTGTGGTGGGAGGTGGTCCTCCAGGAAAAGATTCTCTAATGGAACAGTTTGACCTTTTGGGAAATACACTCATTTGCTTTCTTGCTGATGTTTAGATTATACTATTCTCAAGTCTGTCCACTAAATATAGGGGCTGTAGCCAGCAGGCAGTTAGCGTAGCTTAGCATGAAGATTGGAGACAGGGGGGAAACAGCTAGTCTGGTTCTTTCAGAAGAAAGGTCAAAACAAAAACAGACACCGGCACCTCTAAAGCATCCTCACAGTAACAACAGGGACTTCTGCAGGTTACTGCACCAAGAAATAGTCCATTTGAATATGTAGAATCCAAATCAAAAATGTGATGTGATGGCTCAATGCCCAGTTAGAACAGGAGAGGCCAGGACCACAAGGAAGGAACTCATCGACCACCCAGGTGTGGCCGCAGAACATGGAGAGAAGAATATACACCGACGATGCATTTAAACGTATGCGACAACCAAACATCACTATACATGAGCCTTAAATCTTGTATGCATTCATATACACTCAGTTGGCAGATTATTAGGTATACGTAGCTAAAATGAATGCATTCTAACAAACAGCTCTACAATAAATCCAACCCTCATGAAGGTTATGATGTTCAGTTTTTGCTGACACCCTTTTAGAGAAGTGTTGATTCAACCGTAAGATCACTTTGGAGGCTGCAGCCAGTAATGGATAATACAGAAAAGTGCTTCTGTTATTTTAGCCTACCCTCACTGATGAAAAAAAAAAAAAAAATAGGGTGGACAAAATAACAGAAACATGAGTCTACATATACCGCAACGCAGTTCGACAGCACCAGAGATAGCAGCCTCCATAATCACGAGGTCGAATCGACGCCTCTCTGAAACGGCGTCAACAGAAGCTGAACATTATGACCTTCATTAAGGCGGGATTTAACGCGGGGCCTGTTGTATTTGACTACAGTGCACAGTGCAATTGATGCAAAATAGTGTATAGTGCAAAAAAAAAAAATCAAAGGATAAAAAAAAACAAACCAAAAACCAAGAAACAGCGATGCAGTAAGCTGCGACAGAATACGAGTCAAGGATAATTCCTCGGTCATTCATTGGGGATGTACAGTGTGCACTGAAGCAGCATGGGATCAGAAAGCCTGGGCCGAGGATGCTCTTTTTTGCCATCCTTTCCTGAAGGGGTGGGCTGGGGATGGGGGTGGGGGTGGGGGTGGGTATCTCAGCTTTCTCACGACCTGATACACCGGCTGCATCGTGAAAGGACGGGACCGTGGAGGGAGGACTCCTTCCCCCTCTCCCCTTCCTCCCTTCCTCCCCTTTTTTGCACGATTCCGACCTCAGTGGGATGAGCTGCATCCGACGCGGCTGCGCCATCGGCGCCGCTGTTAAAGGCCGAGAGGGGGGAAGTGGGCGGGGCTCTACCGGTGCGCCGACCAATCGCGCGCCGGGGTGTGGCTCACCGAGCAGGCGGCCGGACGGGGGGAGGGGGCGTGGCCTGAGCAGAATGGGGGCGGAGCCAGAGGCGGAAGTGTGTCTCGGCTGATCCTCTCGCAGTTATTCGGCCACGGTCGGTTCCAGGAGAGAGAAGGGGGGCAGCCAAGGAGCGCAGGAATCGGCTGGCTCTGCAGGAGAAAAAGCCACTTTAGCGAGAGAAGGAGAGAGAGAGAGAAAAAGGGGAAAAAAAAGAAGAAGAGACACCGAAATCAAAACGAAACAATGAACCCCATCGAGTGAGGCTAGGTTGAAAGACCCGCGGCCGAAACGTATATCACGCGTTGCCACGTTAACAAAGCTCTTTGGCGATACGGTCCGGATCAGGAGGCAAAGCGGGTAGAGAGCTGTGTCATTGAGCAGGCAGGACACGTCAGGAGAAGGGAGAGAAAAGAAAAAGAGCTGACCGACTGCACCGTAGAGTCAGCGATCAAAATCGCCCCCGAAAAGCTCTCGCCTGCCGTGCTCACCCCTTTTTCGAGGACACCACCTTGCCGTAAGCCCGAGGGAAGGATCTCGACAAAAAGACAATCGCCGAGGTCGAAGCTGGTGATCAGAAGGTGAAAATCATTTTTTATTTATTTATTTATTTATTTTTCACTCCCCTGTTATCCAGCCTCTCCGGCTAGCTTAGCGTCCCTGCTAGCGGTTAACGGCTAGCTAGCTAACCTTAGCAACGAATGGAAACGTTAGCTGGCCGGCTAACGCATCTAGTTTATTTTAAAACGACTGTAAACGTGTATTAATGGACAGTAGCGTGAGGCATTACCCTCTTGACGCGTTTCGATAAGCGTAAACTAGCGTATGAGTTATATATCTTGTAAATTTTTCTTTTTTTTTTTGGAGGTTGGACTGGCAGCTGTCAAACAAGGTCGAGTGTTTTTCTCCTTAACGTTACGACGGTTCGTCGTCAACGTATTGGACATTAGTTGGTATTTTGTGTTACTGTGTTCCCGCTGACGATGAACAGCGGGTAATCAATTGTCTGTCAGTTGGTTTGCGTTAGGAAAAACGTCTCTAAAAGTGTGTGTTGGTGTGTGTTGGTGTGTGTGTGTCGGCTCCACACAGCAGTGTCTCTGGCTTTACTGGTGGTTGCCAGCGGCTCAGCTGTAGACAATCTGGCAACGTCACGGGGTTATAATTAGCTAAAGATGTAATGTTAACTGGTTGGCTTTTGTCAACTGCCCTGATTAATAAGGTTAGATTGTTCAGCGCAAGAATGAGCTCATTCATGACAATGTTGTGTGATTATCATATGTCTAGGAATCATCTGAGGGGGCTAAAGCAGACCCGACAGAAAAAAAAGGGATCTTTTATGTCACTGGGAAATGTCTGTGTCCATCACCTAGTTGTTTCTAAATCCCTTGATCTATAGTGGAATGAGAAGGGCTGACTGCTAACTCAGTGCATGCCATCCTGTGTGCTCTTCTCTCAATAGGACCAAACGATCCCGGGATAGCATTTGTGTGTGGGGGGAGAAAACAAATGGGGGATTACGGGTTTGGAGTCCTAGTTCAAAACAACACTGGCAACAAGTCTGCATTCCCGGTCCGAATCCACCCGCATCTGCAGCCCCCACACCACCACCAAAATGTGTCGCAGAGCCCTGCTGCTTTCATAAACAGCACCACAGCTGCAGGGAATGGCACCACGGGAGGCTCTCCCTGGCTCTTCCCTGCCTCTGCCACCCACAACAGCGTGCAAGACGAAATCCTGGGGGGCCCGGAGAAGCCAAAAGCACAGCAGCAACAGGAAATGCAGGAAACGCAAGAAAAGCAGCAGCAGTTGTCCCCTGGGAGTCACCAGGAGGGTGGAAGTGGTGGTGGGATAATTTCAGAACTGGAAAAGGCCCGTTCAGACGAAGCCAAGACAGACAACGGCTCATCTGAAGGAAGTAACGGGAAGGAGAAGCAACTACGTCTTGAGTCTCCAGTCCTGACAGGCTTTGATTACCAGGAGACGTCGGGTCTAGGGGGAACTGGCCCGGTCCAGTCAAGTACAACCTCATCATCACTTACTGGCTTCAATAACTGGTCGGCTGCCATCCCGCCGGCGCCATCAACCATCATCAATGAGGACGTCAGCTTCTTCAACCCAGCTTCTGCTAACAACGGTCCCCTGCTGTTCCAGAACTTCTCACACCATGTTAGTCCAGGGTTTGGCGGGAACTTCTCCCCTCAGATTGGACCGGCGGCAGCCTTGTCCCAGCACCACCCGGCTCCCCCACCACACCCCCACTTCCAACATCCCCACAACCAACACCAGCAGCATAGGCGCTCCCCAGCCTCTCCACACCCTCCACCGCCCTTTCCGCACAGGAATCCAGCTTTCAGCCAGTTGCCGCATTTGTCCAACAGCCTGAACAAGCCCCCGTCCCCCTGGGGTCCGGCCAGCTACCAGAGCCCCTCTCCTTCCCCTGGCTCCTCCACCTCCTGGAGTCCTGGAGGCGGCTATGGTAGTGGTGGCGGTGGCTGGGGAGGGTCTCAGGGCAGAGATTATCGCCGAGGGCTTAACGGTGGGATGACCCCCATCAACTCTATCTCCCCACTGAAGAAGACCTTCCCAAACAACCATGTGGCATCTCAGAAGTACCCTCGAAACAGTCCTGCAGGCTTCAACCCCAAGTCCTGGATGGATGATGGAGTGGGCCGCAGTGATAACATCTTCCCTTTTCAGGTCAGTTTGCCTGTGGTGGCCTCATTGTATTATTTAACAGTAATTTTGGCATTTTGTTACTTTCTTGAACTGTAACACATTGTGTTTTTTTCTGTGCTTATGTACCTAAGCACATGTGTGCACTTTGTGTTTTAATGCTTTATGTGTGCATATCTTCCAACAGCGGCTGCTTGCATCCTGAAGGATTAAACATTAACGTGTCATTTATCTTAGTCATTATTGTTTTATTTTTATTACAATATGTGGTATAACTGCTATTTTTAGAGATGGGGGTAGGGCGTGGATTTACATGATGCATTTGTTACTGAGTTAGCAGAGAAAGCAGTCGTTTCGCTCTGTACATCCACATCTCTGTCCCTGATGATGACTAATGTGGCTCTGTCACTGCAGTGGTGTGTGCCACGTATACGAGCTGGGGGGTTGGAGGGAGGAGTGGGGAGTGGAAGGGGCATCAGGGATGGAGAGAAAAAGATGGGTAAAGACTGTAGAAATGGGAGAGGGAGGTTAGAAATGGGGAAAGCAAGAGAAGATGCAATGAGAACGACCAGGGGAATGGATGACCGAGAATGAAGTAGATGATGGAATACCAGTAAAAAGGAGACATCATTATGGGATTTCTTTTATTCCAGTCATAAAACAACTAAAACAACAACAACGACAACAAAATAACAGGAAATAGTGTAGATTGATTGACCAAACTCTATTCTTTACTACTTCCAAATAACAGCATATTAGTCTATTTTATTCTGTGAAATGCAGCCTTATTTATTTATTTATTATTTTTCGCAATTTTAATCACCAAGGTCATGGCTGCCAAAGCCTAGCCACTCGTTTTCAAAATGCCAGCCTATTCATACTGTAATTTAGGTAGCTGTGTCCACACACAATGAAGATGGCTTGAATAATTGTATTATCACATATAGAAACTGCCGATTGGATTGATGGAAAGAGGTAAAGGGAGCACGGAGATAAATTAATTTTATTGACCTAGCTCATGATTAATTGTGTCGGTCGTTACAAGGAGGTGGGGGTGAAGGGAGGAAGGTTCCTATAAGCCCAGCTAGGCCTGGTGAACTGATGAGTTTTTTTTTTTGTTGTTTTTTTTTTAATTACTTTGCATATCCTTTGCCTTCTAACCTTTGGACAACGTTCCTTCATCCACAGGCAGTTTGCTCTGTCAAATTAAGCTCTGGTCAGTCATAGGTACTTGGTTGACATCAATTCCCAATGTCATCTTGGATGGAGTAGATAGTGTTAAATTGTCTGAATGATAGCTTGCCTTTGTTGTTTCGGCTGTCTGTCAATAGCTTAACAACATTACTAATTGGCCCTAGAGACCACTAGTGAAGGGCTGCTTAATTCCTGGCAATGCCCATCCACCTGGGCAGGTAAGATCAAAAAGCATTGTTCATTAATACACTTTCTTCGGCAATGAACTAAAATTCTCCAAAAAAGTTAATTAGCTTGATTTAAATATTTAGAAAACTATGTTTGCATTGAGCCTCTCAGGTATTTCCTCATCTTCACTTGCAATTAATGACTCATAGGGCGAGCAGTAAGGACTTTGTACTGACATGTCTTGACATGTCTTGAGTGATTTTGCTGAATAGGTGGCAAAGCTTACCTCTGAGCAGCAAATTACCAGTAGATAACAGCCTAATTGTTGTAGGTAGTCATGGGGTGAGGTTCATATCTGACCTGTTCCGAATCGTAAGGGCCTCATCCTTATTAATATTTTGGAGTCATATTGGAGTAAAATCAAATTTAACAAAGTTCACAACATACTTGGCAGCAGTAAATAATTGTAGATATGACAGAAAAAAGGGTTATAGATGCTGTCAACTTGCACCAACTCCATTAGTTGCTCTAGTTTCATCACTAGTGTGATTCTGCATTCATTTTGTGCAGTGAGGAGTCCCCTCTGTTACATCTCCATATCAGATTTAAGCTAAAGGTAGCATCACCGCAGCTGCAGTATGTTGTTCATCCTTGTGGTTGAAACAGATCAGCTCAAGTAGCATTGCTCTTCTGCCCCCTTGATACTGAAAGGGCAGATGGAGGATGGGCTTAGAATGGCCTTTCTGCGAGTGTGCGTATGTGTCCTCTTAGTTGAATGATTATGGAAGTGTAACACATTTAAAAAGGAGTTGATTATTTTGTTATAGATAAGAAAAAATATGAAGATGAATGTTTAGAAAATAAGATATACATTAATACCTAGCCCTTAAACTATTAGACTTGGATCATTTCTGCATTATTTTGCCAATGTCACATCTTCCAGTGACATCTAAATTAATGCTGCTTTTGAATATTTCTTCACATTTTACAATGCAACTGCTAGGAAGCATTCACTGCACATGCTTTGGAAATTAGGGTTTGGTGAAACTGAGGAGTTGTTTTCTCCTGGTAAAAAAAGCATCCACTTATAAAGAATACTCAGGTGTACTAAATTATGAACCATTTATCATGCATTTTTCTGAACCATAAACTGGCAGTATTGTTCTATTCCCCTGTAATTACAAAATGTGTCATTTCAAGAGTCAGGTTTTTCGTCGGAATCTGCCTCTATATCTTGACGATATCTTTGTCAGTATTGTTTTTGACATTCTGCGTCTGGGCTTGTGTTTAGATGTGTTATGAAAATGGATATATCTGTCAAACCAGTTCGCTTAGGCCATTTCCTTTTCATTCACTAAAATTTTGTTACCATTGCTGAAGAATTGCTCTAGCCAAAACCATTAGACAAAAAGCTTTGTTTTACTTTCTTTTTTTTTTTTTTTAAGAGTACTCAAAATGGGGCTCCTTGGTGCTTGTGGAGATCATGCACTGTACAAATGACTGATGACACATGTTGCCTTACACAAGGTACCCCCCCCCCCAGGTTTGGTAATTGAAATGCCATGGCTCCTGCATCTCTGCAGTAAACGGACCCCATGAGGAACTGTTGTCACACTCTTCCAGTAGCCCTGTCCAACTGTCTCTCATAGTTTCCATTTTAGCAGTGCCACAACAGATGAAGGATCAGTGGCTTTAGTTTTAGAATTCCCATTGCTCTGCTTTAGTGCCATCAACGTTACTTCATCATAGTGTCAGGTTCTTTGTACACTTTTGGAGTTGATGTGATTGCAACACACAACTCTACCGAGGCAAATCACATAATTGAACCCCAGAAATTTTTACTTTTACAACATTTGCAGTAAGATGCTATTCAGTTGATATGAAGGCACATTAAACCAGCAATATGCCATTGGTTACTCTGCTGCTGTTTTACAGTGGCTAGCTGCTAAAGCAAAGATCCTTCTATCTACCCACTATCATGGGGTTTGGCATTGCTTTAGGCCATGACAGTGATTTGTGTGTGTATGAGCAAATGTGTAGATGCAATTTGAGAGCAAGACCATTTCATGGGTACTTTATCCAAAGTAGTGAACAGCACCATTGCACAGAGGGATGAAATGTTCCAGTACTATTGCTGTTGCAGCATCAGGCAGGGCCGTTGCTGTATTAGAGCAACTTTAGCATTTGTGATAGACTCCTGGTCTGGCACACTGCTGTTAACTTCTAATGCACTGGTCACCTGGTATTTAGCCTAAGACCAGAAATTTGTACCTTTTTGAATTCTAGGAAACCCCTTCCTTGCCTTCCTTTATTTCTCCTCTGTTTTCCCTGTTCCCTAATTCTTCACCTGTGAAATTCAAGGTCAGAGGCCTGCTGCTGTGTCATGTGTACAGGGCTGATTTGGATTGGTAGATTTGGCCCGTGACCAGGTCAAGACCCGCAGGGCCTGAAGGCAAATAAGCCAGGACAGGATATTGTCTCAGTAAGCTACCTGGGTAACTATTGGCTCCAGCTGCCTCCTCACTGTTCGTGTAGCTTGCATATAATGCAGACTTACACAGTTCTGTTATATATAGATATACGTTCTCCTCTACTCTTCAGGTATATAGTTGAAACCAATGCTGAGCCCCTGTTGTCTGACTCAGGTATTTTGTTCAACGTCTTGTGTCTGATATGTCATCAAATCAGCTGTGATAGGTCATTAAGCAAATATCAGAAAAACTTGAGAAATCATGCAGCGATTGTCAGTGCTGCCACCAGTTCTGTGAGTTAAAAATTTGAAACAAAACTATGTGACATGATAGATCCAGATTAGATCAGTGTGCGCAGGGTTACAAAGTCTCTTCGAGGCATTATCAAGGCAAATCTTTGCCCACTGCTTTCATAAAAAGCCAGTTCATTAAAACACCCCTTTATTTTTAGAGTCAGACCTGCAAATTATGACCGGACAACATGTGAGTGGTAGGTGAAAAAGTGGGGAAGTTGTTGTTGAGCAATAGTTGAAGCCAGCGTTTGCATCAGCTGCTAGGCTGGCGCACAGTGCAGTATTTCATGGTTTGCCCAAAAGCATCGGTATTGTTACAGTGCTAAGACCTACCATTCAGCCATTTAAATTCTCTATGTCCGTTACTTAGAGGAAATAGCCAACTGTTATTGCCTCAGAAACCATAGCATTGCCTTAAAGTAGTGCCTCTACAAGCAGATTTGATTTTTGATTGTTTTCATTTACCAATTTGTATAGCAAATCATTAAACTATTCACTTGCTCGTGTGCCAGTGTTTGGCATTAGACTTCCATGGCCAGAACATGAATATCTTGAGGATGACTGGTTTACTCTGTAGGAAGATGCTTCACTTGGGCATTTCAGGTAGCCTTCCCTCCCTTATTCATGATGCGTACATGCAAATTCTCTTGCATGCATGCACATCTACAAAGACCCACTCTGAGCCATTAAGCTGTAGAAGCTGGAGGTTTCAGCCATTACCTCTGGTCCTTCTGACAGTGGTGTTAAATGAGAGAAATGTTTTTTTAGACTAATGAGCGGCCCAAGCTGTGCTGGCAAGCACATAACTCTGCTGCTCATACAGCCTCATTGTGCCCTCCTCATACCCTTGACAGACACTCTGAAACAGCAAGAAAGAGAGCTTGTGTGTATGTGTGTGTATGAGTCCTAATTAGTCCCTGGCCTATGTCTTCTGCACATGTGTCTTAACAAAGGCAGAAGACAAAGCAGAGTCTATGTGGAAGTGTCATATTGTATTTAGCCTAGCTCATTGCATACAATAAAGGAGTTACTTCAGTCTAATCCCCAGGCAGCGCAAATACTGCTGGAACCCCTGCCTCGTCACTCCTGTTATACCCCAAATGAATACATACAGACCATTAAACCATTCAGCCACTATTGGGTAGGAGGTTGTTTTTGACAGTTAGGGGTATTTAATGTCATAGCAGGCCTTTGAAATACTTAGACCAGGAAGACACATTATCACAAGTATCAAAAGCACAACCTGCTTCCCTTTCCTGCCCTCTTTTCTTCTTTTTCTTTTTTTTTTTTTTTTGCCTTACCTCACTACTCGCTTTCCCACTCTCAATCATCCCTTCTCTTTCATCTGCCACTTTTCCCCTTCCTTTCTTTGCCTTGGGCTTCCTCTCTCTCCCAGTTATCTCAGGGATTGGATTGGAAGCATGGAAAATAAGGGGGGAAAAAACTGCAGCTTTCTCACCAGTGAATGTTAGATGGACGTCGAAATAATCTCACCTGAAAAATCATACTGCACCTGAATTCTGGTGTCCTTTAGCCTGTGGCTTACTGGACTCTGACACAATTCCTCAGCTTCCATTTTTCATTAACAGACAGGTGACATGGAAGATTAATGTTGGAGTTAATCACCTACAGCATGCTGTATTTAATCATTCTTTGCCTCACTACATGTCATCAAAATCAGTTGGAGGTTGTGTTTTTTGTGGTGCCTAAGATTAAAACCTGTCTAAAGTTGAAACGCTGTGTTTCCGAACATGCAAGTAATCTGATCTGTTTTTTTATTTCAACCTTTTTTTATTTTCTGTTAAACAAATCTAGCTATAACTATAGGGTTGTGCAGAAGCCCCATACTGCCCGTAATTGATGTGTGACAGCCGTTGGCAGCAAGTAGGGGCATATGAAACCAGCAACAAGCTCGGATACTGTTGTGTCTAGATCTAGCCCTGGCATTTACGCTGGCACGGGCCACAGCTCTTCAGAAAAGCAGCTATTTAATTACAGTCTCTACCTCCCACTGTACAGTACCAGCTACTTTTTTGTCAGTATGTTATGTGTGTGCTAAATGTGTCAAATGAATGATGTGTGCTGTACTCAACATGCGCTTTTATGGTGTTATTGAGGTCCTTTATGACACTTTATGCATTGCCTAGCAGTATGATCCATATCACCCATATTAGAATTAGTATTCTTTACGGCTGCAACTAACAGTCTCATTCATAAATTTTATTTGACAAGTGTTAAACCTGAAGACGTTCAGTTTAAAACAACCTGAAGACGAAGAAAAAGAAAGATCTGCAACCATCACATTTTTGGCATTTTTTGATTGCAAAACCCTAAACTGATAAATCCATTATCAAGATAGTCTGTAATTAATTTTTTGTCAGTCAACCAGTTGATTAATCAAATAATCATTGCAGCTCTAGTATTCTTCAGAGTTCACGTACCATTGGTTAAATGCATCGACCATATCCAGAATCTGTTGGAAGCAATTATCTCAGCTGATAGAAATTTTTCAGCAAATTCAAAGATACCATGTTCCAAATGACTAAAGTACTATTTTGTCAGGTCTTTTGGATTAACTGGTTATATAACAGCACATAGTACAAATCAACTTTTTAGGAAGAATCAAATTTATGTGGACTAAATGAATGTACTTTATACTGAAAAAAATGTTTGGTTATAAAACACCAATAATTTAACTAGAGCTGCAACAATTAGTCAATTAATTGATTGGTCTATAGAAAAATAATTGGCAAGTATTTTGATAATCAAGAGTTTTGAGTCATTTTTTAAAGAAAATGTCAAAATCCCCTGTTTTCAGCATCTAAAATGTGAATACTTCCTGGTTTTCCTTAGACTTCTCAGTAGGTCTGGATTTTCAGCTGTTTATTAGAAGAAAACATGACAATTTAAAATGCCAGGTTGGGCTTCAGAAAATTACCATAGACATTTTATTGGCTAAATGACTAATTGAGAAGATAATCAACAAATAATTCGATAATAGAAATAATCATTAGATGAGGTCATATAGAGAACCTATAGCTCATTGTAATTTAATCTAATAATCCAATTCAGACTTTCAGCCTCCAAAAACGGCTAACACAAGCTTATCCCATCATTTAATCTTTTTTTTTTTTTCATGTGCAGTCTCTGATCCACTGAGCACATGGTTATGATTTTAAGATTCTTGATGCATTTATACTTGCATAATCCTGGTACATTAAGATCACTTCTGTACACATTTGTTGATTCAGGGTCAAACGTTCAGAAACAGTAGAGGCCATTCTGCATAACGAAATCAATCCATCATGCAGACTTTTTCATGGACGGTCACAGTAAAAAGGGTGTATCTTGCCTTTTTGATCCTTTGTGCTTGAACCAGGCTGTATCATACTTTTTTTCTGTTGATCTAGGTAAACTGGGCTACATTTCAGTACTGCCTGCCAATAATATATAGCATCATGTCATGTCTTCTATGTTTATACCCATGGCCTTTGGTTAGTGTGGGCAAGCTTTCATAGCTAATCTGTGTGTGTGGGTCTGTGTGTGTCTGGGTGTGGGTGCGTGTGCGTGTGTGTGCGGGTCCGTATTTGTGTGAATGTAACGAGTAACCATGACCGTATATACAGTATGTGTGTGTATCAGTGCATGCTCTGCAATCTGTCAGGGATGAGTATTTTGCTGGTCAGCTGGCCAGTTGTTGAGAGAGAGGGATGCACAAATCTGATGATTAATCGCTGTCTGCACCTCTCCAAGCTAATGCTTAGCAACTTCAGAGCATCAGCCAGGCTTCAAGTACACCATACTCAGTCCATCTGAGTCACGAAACGAATTCCTATTCTACTGTAACAAAATAAAAGGGTTGCCCTCCAATACTAAATTAGCCAAAGTACAACTGAACCAAGACTGTGGCACATAAACTGGTACCAGAAACTCTAGAAAGCAGCAGATCCCAGAAATACTGCAACTTGCTTCTACTTATATTTATATATTAGCCTTGGGTAATGTGTTTGTGTGCTAACTTGTGCTAACATACTCATCATGGGTGTATTCTTGCCATAGTAAAATGTTCTTTACTTATACCTGCTTCCCCTGTCTTAGAATGTTTGGTTTAATTGACCTGAAGCAATACTCTAAGTCTACATAGGATACTTAGGCAGATAAAAGAAAATAGTAGACACAGTCTGGCCTATATCCCTGTGTTGACATTTGTTTTGAAAGAGAATGTTCACTGGGTATGTTCCTCTACCATGTCATCTCTGCTTTAGTATGTTCCTTCAGTCAATATGGGATATCTACTACGGCCCAAGTGGTGGTAAAATTTTAGCTGGAGATGGGAAGTTGGGCTTTTTAACCAGCAAGTGTGCCAGACGTCCTATCATGCTCTTTGTCTGATGAGATAATAAAAGTAGCTTTTGAATTTTGGGAGCCACAGTAGGCACCAGATAGTAGATGAAAATGTAAGTTGCCAGACCCTTGGTCATAAGGTTCACTGACACAGGTCTGTTTCACTGAACTGTTTAGCATTTGATCCCTTTTGAGTTCATTGTGTAATGTAGCATGCTATGAATGTATTTGTTTATTCGTTTATGCATTTGACTGGCATTTTATTTGTTGGTTTATTTATTTGACATTCTTATGCATCACATGAAAAACGGAATTGTGTTTCGCACATCCACCGCTCAGTATTCAGTGCTTAGTAAAAACAACAACAACAATAAATAAGCAGATAATAATTTAAAATTGGGTTAAGACAAATTAAAAAAACCCCAGTTAAAATAGGCCAAAATTTCAGGGAGAGGAGAAAGAAGGGGGGAAATGCAGCAAAGGGCCTGGGCTGGATTCAAACCCATGAGCTTTTTTTTTCCCAGGTTCTTACTTTTAGACTGATCTCCTTAGACACTGGCCTACAGTTTGTTGCGAGGATGTGACCTGACCTGGTTGCTTGATAAATATTAGAGGTTAGGCCTAGATGCATTTGTTGGAAAGACAAAGCATGTCATGGAAGGAGTGACTGACTACACAGACTACGTACAAGTTCCTTACAGGTTGACAGACACGTTGGGTTATTCTTGTTGTGCAAGGCCTGTCCTTTATCAGTCAGGCTGATAGCAGAGTTGAAACACATGGTCGCTATCCACATTTCTCCTAAACCATGCCACAAATTAAGTTTATGAATAAGGTTTAGAAAAAAAATATTGCAGGCCATTGTAGAGGGCTGCTTTTGTTATCTATAAAAGTTTTGCCCACAAGGTTTGAAAGTGTTGAAGAGGCGATGAGTCATGTTGCAGTCTAAAAAATTCCTCTCAGTTCCCTGATTGGTCTGTTAAGCATCTTGTCAGGCTCAATGAATTCTAAGTGGATGTTTTCCTGACTTAAATCTCATAGAGAAAAATCAGCTCATGAGATGTATCCTGGTTTTGATATTTTCCAAGAATGTATCTTTATAGTCCAGCAGACTCTCTTTCTTCTGTTCCTTGTGCTAAATGTTATTAATCTTGTATTACTTACTCTTGTGTGCGTTTTTAAAACCACTGTGTTTGTATAAAATGCTAAATACTGGTTTAGTGCATTTCTTTGACAATATCTCTGCAAGTAGTTAAATAATGGTTACCACAATTAATATTATGTTTATTTTAGTTATGACTAGACAGTTAAGAACATGAACAATATATTCATGACTTAACATTTTAGTCATGATGTCCAGCTTATTGAACAACAACTTGTTGCCACAAGAGTCATTGGCTCTGACACATGAATGAGGAATAGAAGGTTTTTTTTATTTTAAAGGTATTTCTGCTTTTAAGTTTGCACACATTGAAGGATGACTGGAAAAAATGGGGAAGAGACAGAGGAGGGAATGAGACAGTCAAACATGTGAAGTTGTGGAGACATTTAACACCAATTGTAAATTTAAACAAGAAGGGTGCAAATTTCACACTGTCGTCTCCTGCAGCATTGTCTGTCTAAATTGTGTTTATTTTGGACAAGAGTAAACCGGAGGAGGTTATCAGTTTGTTGACAAGTTGTTGTCAGAGGCTGCATATTTTTTTCTGGTTGAGGTGGAGTCAAAACAGAAGCCTTATCAGTGTGGCAAATAGAGTATGTGCAAATGTGCTTGTGTAAGGGAATATGTTTTTGGTGTGTGCATATTTTGTGTGTACACATTGGATGTTTGTGTGTGTGTCATACATGTGTTTGTGTGGGCATACAAACATTTCCAGTATGTTTGGTATGCCAAAGATGCCCTTGTTGTAGGTGACAAAGCTGTTGGTCAAGAATTGGCCTGGCTCCTGTTTGGTCCTACTGCTTGTTTTACATTTGGCTTCTGTTATGCTGCATCATTGAATGAGTGAGTTTATTGCTTACTTAGTTAACTTTGCAAATAACACAGCACCCAAACACACAATAACCATGTGAAAAGGGTGAATTTTGCTTAAATTTTAAAAAACAGATATAAACTTATGAGAACATCTTGTCAACCAATACGACAAAGAGAAATTCAACACTGACCATGACAATTAGATTTCCTCAGTAAAGAGAAAAAAACCCCCTATGTTTTTACAGATCAGTAGTATCTTATTAAAATCCTTGTTTAATTCAAATGGTTGGTTCACACGCCTGTGCCACAGACATGTCTGAGATGTCATTTGAGCTCCTGTTTGGTGGCATGGCAGAGTTGACCAGAGGCAATAGACAAGTAAAGCAGATCAAAAAACTCTTTCCCAAAAGTGAAATCTATTTATAATGTTGATAGAACATCTTTTCATCTCAGCTTTTAATTTGCAGAGTAATTCACTTGGGATTCCAGTGATGCTCATGTGAAACTAGGGCTCACTCCTAATGCATTTTGTTTGTCATTCTTACTATTGAGGCCAATGCCGAAAGTGTAAGAATCTTAAATTAAGAGGCATTTAAATCCTCCCTGTACCGCGGTGTGGCTCTTATCAGAGCAAGGTAGAAAAAAATAAGCAGTGACACAAGTAAAGCAATCTGTTTTTGTCTTTTGTACTTTTCTCTGAAATAAGTTCAAGGTCAAGCAAAATGTAGTGAAAAACCCACGATAAATTACAGGGAAAATGGAAAATAAATTGAAGGGTGTTTCTCTTCTTTTTCTCCTCTCTTTAGGAACGCACCAGGTCATTTGACAGCTTCAACATGAACAATCTGGAGAGCTCCCTGATTGACATCATGAGGGCTGAGCAGGACACCCTGAAAGGTGAAGATGTTACCTGTCGATCAAGAGCATGAAACACTAAGTAGCAATACTACCTTCTGGTTTTACATACTGTTGACAGCAGAGACATAGTGCAGAAAATCCAACATGATTTGCTATGGAAAAAAAAACAAAACATTGATTTAATTCACTGATAATTCATACACATAATCAATTTTATGCGAGGAAATAACCAAGTATTAATGTCTACCCCACAAGTGTATTTCCTCTATTTGGCTGTCCTTAGCTATGTTTCATACAAAATTATTAATGATATCCCTGCACATACTGTTTGACAAGCTCATGGCCACTGTGCAATATTTATCCAAGCTATGTGTCAACTCATTTAATATGATTTTCAAAAATGAAATTTAAGTTCTACAATAATGATAAAGCCTCCAAAAATAATCTCAAACACTTTAAAAAAATTGCAGTGTTTTGGCAACATATATGCTGTATTAAAATTAAATGTAAGTTCAGCTTACTCTTACATAAATATAAAGATAAATGTGTGTCCATATGATATCTCAGAGACTGAGCCTAAGTAGAAGAGGTACTCTTGAATTTGAGCTGGTAACTGCTCACACATTCACACTAATTCAGACAAAACCTCAATTCACACCAGAGAAGCTTAACTTCCTCTACATGTCAGACATCCAGACATTGTGTTGCGGTTGTTTATCTGTTGACATCAAGTTTTGAGGAAGAACATATCTTAACATATTTTATTCATTTAATTAAAAGTGCAAAAGAGAAACATCTTGCATGTTTGCAACATTTTGCAAGAGTTCTTATAAATTGATGTAAACATTTCAAAAGATATTAGTTCATTTCAATTCTAAGTCAATGTAAATCCCTGTATTCCTGTTCTTTGAAGCTCTCTACCCTATGTTGATGGGATGATTATGGATGCGCATCTCTACACACATGTACAGTATATGTTCTTTACATTACAAATTAGAGGCTGACACTTTTAATTAGCTGAAAAAGAGAATCATTCATTTGAAATTGAATTATAACTAACTTTAGTTATCTATTAATAGAGACTGGCCAATGTCCATTATTGGCTGACTGGTATTAGGCAACATTTGTCAATGGTAACCCAGAAATGGGTTATTTAAAACAGCAGTTAGCCAGTGTTGTTTGTTGTTTTAGAGGATGCTACTGACAGTAAAATAGACAGTGCTGTGGCAAATATAAGCTATTAGTTGAGAAGGAGTAGCTTGTATAAGAAGTTCTAGTAATGATAATTATTTGGAGGGAAATACATATGACTTCTCGAGGCTTGAGTTAAGTTTAAAGGATTTGGGTGGGGTGCTGGAGCTTGACTGGCAATGGACTAGTTTAAGATGTCAGCCATATTTCTTAGTAGTTTCTCCTCCTCATCTTAGATAACAACCAATGCACAAAAAAAATGGTTTGTTAGGTTGTCACTATCTATGAATGGTCTGAGTAGCAGAAAATGATTAACTTGTGTCTGTGTTTGAGGTCAAACCTCTGTGAGAGGGATCTCAAAAAGGCAGGGACAAGATAGTGTTAGTCTTTTCTCGACTCAACTGATGTCAGGTGACAAAAAGTGCATAAGCTTTCCTCCAAATCTCAGTCCTAATTTAAAGCAAATTGTTACCTGTTAAATAATATTGCATGTACACATTGCTATATGTTCTACAAAGAAGGCATAGCTATATAACACACATACTACCAGAATAACATGATGAATGAAAAGTCAGAGCTTCACACACTTTACTATCCTATTTATTTCAGCCTCACACCCACTGGGTTCAAACACATCCAGCTGTGATCTAATGTTCTGCTGTCAAACCTTTGTAAATGTTCCCTCAATATTAAGAGAGGACAACTGTTTAGTTACCTTACCATGTTTTGGTATCCTAGCCCCAACCATGCTGGCACAGATTCCTGTGACTGTTAGATCTAACAGCTTGGCACCGGAAGAAAAAAAGAAATTTTGAAAAAACACAGTATTCCACTTCATTAGGTATCTATACATGTAGGGGTTTGAAATTGTTGTAAAATTACAGTTGAGTATATGTACTGTAATATAAATGTTAAATCGTAATTGTCTCTGTATTTGTGTTACAGCTTTGCTTGTCTTTTTTGAGGAAGGACTGACTTGTCTTGCAGTGTTTCTGTCAATCATTATATTAATTTTCTATGCTTTGTCCAACACAGTATGTTAGGGATGTTCCTAATGAATTATTTCTCTGTCGATTAAACAGTAATTTAAATTTGGACTAGTCAACTAATCTAAAAGTAAGAAAATACGCAGAAAACAGTCAAAATTGCTTATGCTTTTTTTCCACACAGAGCTGGGATCACAGTGTCTATGGGTAAATGATGTCACGTTGGTTTAAGGTGCACATGCCTGTGCTGAATGTGGTTAAACATTGCCCTGGTCAATGTGGCTATATGCCGGTTTATTCTGACAAGCCTACATGCAACCTTATTTTCATTTTCTAGATCAAAATATTGCCAAACTGTACTGGTTTTACAAGATGTCCGACTTTCCACCTTGCTGATTTACAAAATCCAGGCATTGGCTGCATCTTAGATGCAACAGTTAACCGGTGTAGCACATTAATAGAATATTAATAATTGGTTTAACCGAGCAGTATTTCTGGTGCGGATTAGCAAGGGTAGAAACTTTTAATCATTTGGTCGAATCACACCGATCCCTACTTTATATTCCCCTCATTCATTCCCCTCATTTGACCTTTTTTTCCCCCATCCTTCTACAGCTATCCTCTTCCTCAGATTTTTTTTTTCACTCTTTACTGCTTTTACATGATGCATCAGGCCATATCCCATCCCATATTCCTCATCTTCTTTTGTCTTCTAGCCCTTGGCCTGCTACAGAATATTATACAATTAATTCCTTGTTTTTATTATAGTCCAGACTTTGAAGTGTAGTGTATAGTGACTTAAGTGAGTTCTTTTATTTTCCCTTACAGAAAAGTAAGAAGAAAAACATAATTACACCACATTTTCTTTGAGTGCTCACTCTTCTTCAGGCCATCTGACTCTTGCTCTCTCCTGCTCTCTGTCACACACATTCATGCACACACAAATGTAATGAACACAGACAGCATGGATCCACAAACACATTTAGATACACATAAGTAGAGCACAATTTTTTTCATTCCAACAAAACATATTGAACAAAGTGAGAGCAATGAAGCAAGGGAGCAGGCGAGACAAAATGTCTACAGTAGAAGTGGCTTTGAATCGCTTCCAGCATTGTCCTGACTGACAGAAAGGATCTCTCTGTTCAGCCATCGCACACAAACACAAGCACACATCACTGTGCTGTGTATGCTTGAGCATGTATGGGCTTTAACTGTTACTGTACTGTACATGTATGCAACGAGCAGCATGTAAATTAGGTTCACATAGCGGACACACACAGCCCTGCAGACACACAGGGATGTGGTATGCTTACGTGCATGAACACTTGTTCCTCAGTGACTCTTAAAGGCACTAATACGATGTGTTCTGCTCAAATGCATTTTGGTTGTGAGTGCTGCACCTATCAGCACATATTACTAAGTTAAATTATGATGGGAGAAATACCTGGTGAATTGTACTGTGCATTCTGGAGGAATTGAGTCTGCATGTGAAATTTACTTTTGGTTGGCATCCCTGATTTTATGTCTATTACACTACACTGAACATTTTACTGATAGAGTGAATTGACATAGTTGTGTTTTGATGCCGATAATGTCCAGACTGTGATAAATGTCTTTGAATGTAAGGAAATCTGTAGTATAGTATAGTAGCCCTTGAAGCCACGGGTGGTCTGCCCTGGTTTCTTTGGTCTGTGAGTCCTAGTTCTGTTTTATGCGCCGCAACTGTGGAGTACTGTAGGGCTCAATAGGCGAGGTGTGGGGGAGGGGCCAGCAGATTTCCATGTGACCATTGCACTGGAATGCACCAATCACAGGGTGGCCTGTACCCATTCAACAATGGTTGTACTATTTCAGCTCTTTCATCTCATTATCCCTCTGCACCAAGTGGGCCTTGCATAACTTTGGTGCTTGTTTGGCATCATAACATGTATTTGAGTGGGGGTGTTTGTGTGCTTGCATGTCTTTCTATGGTTGTGTGAACAAATTTTGGTTTGAACCTATCATTGTGAGGACATTTTGGCCGATCCCAAAGGGCTGTTTGAGGGTTAAGGCACTTGGTTTTGGGGTTAGGGGCTATGGAATGCATTTTATCAATGGGTGTCCTTATAAATAACGTTTGACATGTAGGTGTGCGTGCCTGCAAGATGGGCCGGGCAAATGGCTTAAAGTAAGATTTAAAATATGAGGCTCGGAGAGAGAGAAAGAGGCACAGTTAGGGAAATGGAGGTCACTGGGAGGGAGAGAGAGATTGATGGTGTCCCATAGATGTAGCCTCTGATGAGATTGATGTGGAAACAATGCTATAAACTAATAGCGGTCACAGCCAAAGCCTATTCTGTAATAACACTTTCATTAAACTTTTAATACATAGCCAGCTATTTAAAACTACAACCATACCCTTTTATTAGGAATGTGTCCTACATTGTGTGCAGAGTTGTTGGAAAAGAGGCCATTTACAATAGGCAAGAGCATTATCATGGTCATAACCTTTTGCCATATTGGTAACAACTTACTTGATAGTATTAGTAGTTCTACCTTGTTTGCTTCATGTCGTTGCAATTTTATGATTTACGATTCATCACAAACATGTTTCGAAAATATAAAATTGGAATGTAAGCGCAAATCTCCACATTAATTCGAGAAAGTCATGTGCAGAATATGTTTTCTGGAGGTTATGTGTTCATCAAAATAGAAACTCTTGTTGTATTTGCATAGAATAAAGACTTGGTGAAAAAAGTTGCTCACTTCAATTGACTGACTGTATTTTGAACTTTATTTAAGTTACTTAAAAAAACTCATCATGCTTGCATGTACCACATTTAGTCATATGTAGGCCCCATCATGTTAAATGTTTTTGCTCTGTGTCTCCCTGTGCAGGTCGTCTTGGGTTCCCCCATCCAGGGGGGGACAACCCTCTGCCTCTCAATGGTACGTATGGTAACCCACTCATGGTTTTTAATGGCCCAACCAACATTACAAATTAGAGATTAGTTTTGGTACCTAATTTGATAGATGAATATTTCAACAAATTCAATAAAAATGATCAGATATCCTCTAAAACATAATTTCACTAAACCTCAAGCAGTCATGCATTTTATAATAGGATATGACTTTTGAAATGGAGTCATTAATCTGAAAAATATGCACCAACCTGACAGGCTAAACAAAGAGTTTAAACAAAAAACTAACAAGATCATTTTTAGTTCCTGAACTAAAAACATGCTCCCTGAGGATTATCAGGTCAGGTTTTCGCCAATCAAGTGACACTACGTACCATAGTTGGAGATGGTGTGATGCTAAATAACCCTGACTTTTCTGTCTGGTGATTTTGGAGCCCTGACTGCCCTTGCTTGCCTAGGATTGAATCCAACCAAAACACTCTGCCTGTCCCCTCTGTGCCCCTCTGCTTTGTAATGTCAACATAAAATTAAATTGCCATTTCTACACTTCACATTCGCCTGCCTAAAAGTAGTTTTAACCAACAGCCATCTTGTTGATGACCTTGCACCTAATTTTGTAACTTCTGTTGGGTCTGTCTTTACACTAGGTATGACTTTGTCCCTTAAACAAATAAATGGCTAAAGAGAGGATGAGCCGATGGGGAGAGGATGTAGTGGGTTTTTTTTTGGTTTTTGGTTTTTCTTTGTATGCAAGGAAACACATGGTCAAATTTTGGGAGGGGGTGGCCTAATGATTAGACTTGTGGTAGGTGTACCAAAACCTTCTTGTCCTGCAAATAATGACTCTTATTTTGGTTTTAAGGTTTTATGTTTGAGGTTTAGATTTTTTAGGGGAAAATCTTATCTTCTTATCTTCATTTGATAGATAAAGAAGACAAAAAAATTGGCAGTTGATAAACAACAAATTTAAGACAGGGATGTTGCACTCATGTGCTACATGTCTTAGACTACTGGGCTGAAGTGATGCCCTTCATTATAGGGTTTTTGATTGAAAATGTGAGGCTCTTTGTTTGTTGTTTTCTACTTTTGAATACAATCATTCATGCCCTTGTTTCTGAAAAATATGAAGATATATTGCACATATGATTTCTGAGTCCTGACCCTTTGAATTCAGGTAGGGATTCCTTATATATGCACTCTTAAAAGAATGCCTTTTAAATTGTATTTAAAAAAAAAAAACAAAAAACTCTGCCTTTCTGAAGTGGTTGAACAAAACTGGCAAATCCCTTTCACATGTGCTGCAGTATCCACAGCAGCAGTTTAATATTCACCTACTTTTACCTTGCCCTTACACACTTTTATTCCTTTTACAATTGTGTAATTGTGTTGTTGTAGCTTTTGCCTTCTGGTCTTGGCCCAGGATGTAAAACAGGACAGGCCAGTAGTTTCTTCACAAGATTGCTGGGTCACATGATGAGATCACATGGTCAGAAGCTGTCATCAAGCCCTGAAACAGATGGTGCCAGCGGATAGAGGTTGAACACCATTCCCCCCCATCTCTCTCTCTCTCTATCTCACTCTTCTCTCTCTCTCTCTCTGTCTCTCTGTCTCATAAGCATACACAGATTGCATTCCCCATTCTCTTGATCTCTCTCGCTCACACTCATTTTCTCTCACCCCCACTCAGCTTATTTCTCCATCTCTTCCAATCTATTTTCTGTCTTGCTTCTTCACACACACACACGCACACACACATGCACACACACACACACACACACACACCTTTTTATAGCTCTCTCTGCTCTCTTTCAATCTGCTTTCTCCTCTCTCTCTCTCTCTCTCTCTCTCGCCCTTTCTCCATCTCTCTCTCTCTCTCCATTTCTATCTCTCTTTGACCTCCCCCCAGAGTTAATGTCCATCTGGGTTGGAAAGTCCACCGAGGGAGCAGAGGATTATTGCTTGTGTGTTCTGGCCACGTCTTCATCCTCTCCACGTCCTAATAGTTTTGGCTGGGTCGATGATTCAGTCTCTCCGCTATCCACATGTAAATTCATTTCACTCCAGCTCTGTGCAAAGAAAAATTATCTCTCAGTGAGCATATTATGTAGAGTTAGTAAAAGGTGTCTTCGTGTGTACACATATCACACTGAACCGCACTGAGGACTGATTGACCTGTTAGAGGAGTAATAGACATGTTTTAAGGTAGAAAAAGGAATTGGAGTTTTGCTTTGAATACTCCTGTTTGGAAAAATTACACCCAAGGTATTTTAGTTGTTCGTAAGACCTTCTTGTGAAGGACAAGTCATCGTTCCCACCCTAGGACTATGGTTGCCATGATTATGGAGCAAGCACTTAGTAGCTACCTGGAAAAGGTCAACAGGCATCAACTCAGGCAAAACATAGGCAGATAGCCGTGCAGGTACGTGAGGGTGGCAGCTGCCCTCTCTCTCCTTGATGCCCCAGTTGCCTGCATTTGCCACAGGGCTGCGATCTTGTTTACACTGCAAACAATGGAGGCTGCAACAGGGAAACGCTCGCTGTCATAGATGCATTGTGTTCAGACTATTATCTTAAGTACAGTGACCCACATTTTGTGACACAGCTGGCCCTATCCAGAAACACGCAAGGGATACTGCTGTGTTATTACCTTAAGCGGTTTCATTAGGTTTATTGTTGAAGGAAACTTCACTCCCCCCATAGTTATCCACACTGGTGATTTGTCTGCACTTGTCTTAGCATCTTAAAAATAAAAAGAAAGAGAAAAAAAATCCCCTTCCACTAGGAAAGCTCGTATCATAATGACTGAATCTTGTTATCAGGGTTGTCAATGATTTGTTTGATTTTAATGCAGAGTTTAGGGCTTCTTGAACGTAATACAGCATTTGATGCTGTGTAGAGCAGTGTCTTGTCTCACTGAGGCAGTGGGTTTACTATCCTGCCACTGGTGTAGGATGGTGTGTGTCAAGTTCAGGCCTCGATTCATTTCATCTTTCTCTGCTCTTTTCTCTTAATTTGATTCTGTGTCATAATTAGAAGGCAGGACATTTCCCTCCACTTTTCTGCATGAGGACACAAAGTTTTTTAATCAAACTGCCTGAATTGCACAGCTACTTAGCCAGTGATATGCACACTACTTGCTTATTTCTGCAATTAAATTCCAACAAAGCTGTTGTCCTCGTGATTGGCCCGGAGCATGTTCCTGTGTGTGCCTCCCTTTTTTTTTTTTTTTTTTGCATTTCCTTTGCAGGGGCCTACAAACATAACCTTGGCTCTTAAATTCAGCCAATTAAGCCTGTTTGAGGTACATGGATGTTAGACCAAAGCCTCAGTTGTTATCACGATATATAAAGCTAATCTAGTTCCATACCTAATTTGTTAAGTAGCATTGTAAAAATTAGGGAAATGCAAAATTCATGTGATTCAGATCAAATAATAAATGTTTTCATTACGTTTTCCTGAACTAGTGAAATGTTTTTTGTTTTTTGTTTTTTTGGTTTGCAACTACATCGAGGCTTTTAACAGTGACAGAATATCTCTGTAATGGAACTGAGACATTTAAGTAATGTCATCGGCATCATAGGAAAATGAATAAGTAAAAGATTTCAAAATTATCCTACACATTAATGTTGCTGTACTCATGGAGATCCTTTATTTATTTCCAGAAGAACTGTTTGTAAAATGTTACAAAAGCTTCTTTTCTGTAATTTGTTCTCTCCTTGAGAAGCCTGCTTGCTGTATGGTATGAGTTGGGTTTGCCTAAGTAGGGAGCCTCATGACTTTCTTATTTTCCGGGAAGAGTTAAGGTTACTGTGCTATTTCTGTAAAGGTTACCAAGGTTCAGATTGGTCTGCTTGGGGACTCAGGTCAGCAAAGTCAAAGGATCAGGTTTTGAATCCCGTCTGAAAACATTTTGTGTTTTTTTTTTTTTTAATATAATGTTAATTTTGTCTCTCAGTTGCCTTGTCTAAAGTTCTTATCCAAATGTCTGTTTACTTTCATTTTTATTGCTATAGACATTATCATTTATTATCAATATCATATTATTGTTACTTTTTTTACAGGGCTTTCTGTTACACTGATCTGTTCTTTTTCTTATTTGTGACCTCTAATAGTGTCTTATATCTCTTTTGATATGAAGCACTTTGAAACTTTATTTTTTAAGTGCTGTATAAATAGCCAGGTGCCCATCTTGAAACTTGCAAAATGTCTCCATCCTGTTTTGAAATGCCGTGAGATAAAGTGATTGTTCTGACATGTTCAAGCTGCAACCAATTCACTCAAATGTTGACCCAGATTTTTTCCCCATTTTACTTTAAATTTTTACACTAGTGTCAGTAAAGCCAGAAGTTTACGGTTCAACAGGTTGATTACTATTCAGAGCTGATTAATAAAATAAAGGCCAGCAGTGGAACATCCCTCCATTGTCATGAACCACCTGACACTTTTATTGGTAAAGTGTATAATGCATCTTTAATAATCTTACTCTCCTTTGATTTGTCCTTATTCCACATGCAGCCAGGAATTATAGCAGGAGACGAGGTAACCTAAAATCATGGATACATTGTGTCACTTTTTCAGCATAAATTCAGCTCCTTGTGTCTTGAAATTTTGACTGATTTTGTCATGTTAAACAGTGCTGTTATGATTTTATTGATTATGGGGCGTTGGTTTGTTGTTCATACGCTCATGTAAGCTTTGAATGGCCCTGTTCTTCTGTATCTGTACAGTGAAGTGACATGTTTGTCTGCATGATTGTCTAAGTCATCGAGCCATGTTACAAGCTTGTGAAGTGATCTTAGGCATCTTTCACCCTTTAGTGTGAGTTCCTGTCAATCTGCTTGAATCTGCTTGCATTTACTCATGTTCACACGCATCTTGCAAGGTCGTCAAATCAGCCTGTACGAGTTGTTGGTGTCACATTTAGCTGAAAGCTAACGAGGCACACAAAGTGTAGTATGTGATTTACATACACTGCAACAGAAGCACAGACACATGGCCAAGCACAGACACTCATACACACTCACACACACATTGCATACTTTAAGCTGAGGCTAACTCCCCCTGCATAAATCTTTATAAAGCAGCTCAGAGTGGGTTGTGTGGGAGCATGGGTAGGCTGGGGAGGGCTTACCCTCTACAACACATGAATGCTCAGTCCACTGTGAAACTATTAACTCACTCACTGAGAGGACTCATGTGTTTCTTCAGTCATCTTTCAGACAGTACAGTTGCTGGCCGCATGTGAGTCAGGACACCTAATTAAGAATCAAGAAATCTCATCAGAATGACACATAATCTGACATCCTCTACTCTTTCTTTCTGTTTTTTTTATTCAGTCCCAACTGTAATTTCTCCATGCTACATAACTTGAATTAACTCATAACCACTTTACTTTGATGATTATGTCTATTTTTTTTTCTCCTGTTACTCTGCACTCCATGGGTTGTTTTTCATACAGCAGCATTTTCAAAATAGATATAGGCTTTGAAAACATTTTCAGAAGTCGAAGAGTTTTATAAATATTTGCAACATTTTCCTTTCACCAGATGTTATTAAAGCAACACAGTGCTAAAGGAAATAAATGAAATGCTGTATGTTTTAATGTATCCTTAGTTACATGCTAGAAACACTCAAATTGTGTGGTAAATGATGTCAGATCAAGAAAAATCTAAAAGAAATACTCTGCCTCTTCCTCTTCAACCCATTGCCAGCTGGGTGACAAAAAGTGTTGTAAAATTATAGTGCTAATATAAAGTTGTCATTACTGTCCTAGTGTTACCATGACAACACCGACCCCACCACTATCTTTACTCCAAGTTCTCTCCTCAGGAAATAAACCTCCCCTGCTCTCCTCTTCTTCTTCTTCTCTCTCTCTCTCTCAGGCCACTCCTCTCTCTTCCCCATGGAGGATGGTTTCCCCGACGACGAGCGTGGCGATCAGGGTCTTGCAGGCCTGGGATCGCCACACTGCTTTCCACACCAGAATGGAGAGCGTGTGGAACGCTACTCACGCAAGGTCTTTGTTGGAGGTCTGCCCCCAGATATAGATGAAGGTACAGCAGTTAAATTACAATCAAAAGACTTTCTTTTATTCCTGGGGCATTTTAGTCATTGCTGGTAATCATTTGACAATGGAAGTTATAAGACATCATCTTAAACTTAAACCTGAAACATGTCAAGTATCTCACTGTGAATTGAGGATAATCTTTTCCTATAAATCGTCTTCAGTGCTTTCTTTTAAAAATCTGTTGACTGCCATTGAGTCTGGGTTCTCTCTGCTTTATTTTAGATGAGATAACAGCCAGTTTCCGGCGCTTTGGACACCTGTTTGTGGACTGGCCTCACAAAGCTGAGAGCAAATCCTATTTCCCCCCCAAAGGTAAATGAAATTGTCATTAGAGCTTATTTATGGTGTGCTGTACCCACTTGTAATTGTCAAACATTACTACTGTGTTTTTGATGTAAATTCACAGAATTCACAGAGGCAAATATGTTAGATGATGTGCTACTGTTATCAATATGTATGCATCTGTGCAGTCTGGCTTTGTCTTCATGCTGTTATCTGAAGCATTTGTTAATCATGTGTGGACTCATGTCTGTTTGTAAAAGCTTACAGCCTCCTTCTGTGAATGCAGACTGTCGTGATCAGACATTCGGTCACAGTCGCTCAGTGCCCTGAATTCCAACGTGATTCTTTTTCAGTTCCTCTTGTCCCCAGCAGCATGAATAACCCTGCTGTATTTTGTGTAGGCTACGCCTTCCTGCTGTTCCAGGATGAGAGCTCAGTGCAGGCTTTGATCGATGCCTGCATTGAGGAGGATGGCAAGCTGTACCTCTGTGTGTCCAGCCCCACCATCAAAGACAAGCCGGTCAGTGGAAAGACACACACACAAACAGACCTGCCTGCTCACATCTCTTGCTGTTTCCACTGAACTCAGTGAAAATTGTGTTTACAAATTTAACTTGACTTTAGTGCTTTATTGCATTTCAAGCGCTGAAACCTGTAGGTTTTATGTGTGACAGGTCCAGATCCGCCCATGGAACCTGAATGACAGCGATTTTGTGATGGATGGATCTCAGCCTCTGGACCCAAGGAAAACCATTTTTGTGGGAGGTGTCCCTCGTCCACTTCGTGCAGGTATCCTTCAAATTTATGCTGGTCTTTTTACATAAGGGTCTTTCTCTATCGAGTGAATTAACAACAAATGTGTTTATGCTGACAACACTGCAAATTTGACGTATATATGCACAGTACATACGGGCTGTATCCGGTGTGCCTGTTATTGTCTCATTTATCAAAGCCATTGAAATGTTCTAGCTGTTGTTTTTGTTTCCCTTATAACCCTTTCAATACATCTCTGCATTTTATACTTTTGCATATCTTTATAGTGTAATCCACAAATAAGCAACACTAAGTAGCCATCCCTCACTTCTTATGCTTCATTTCTTCCCAAGCTTTGAAGTGTCAGCTGTAGGCAAAAATCTTCTTTCTGGAAGATACTGCAATGTGATCAGCTAGTGTTCCTAATAAACATGAGATCTGCTAGAAGGCAGCGCTAAAAGAGGTGCTGACCTACACAGGAAGTACTGTGCCGTGTAGAATATTAAATTCCTTTTTATCCTGATATCAATGTCACGTGTAGTGTGTGTAGTGTGTTTATGTTGTCCGCTCTGCTTGTAGCTGCGCTTTCCACTTCTGTGCTATAGTTGCGGTAATGACTGCAGTCATAAGGCCGTGTAGTACATTAAATGTATTATATCTCCCTAGTTTGAATATTTGTTAACTGCTATAAAGAAAATCATAATAAAGCCTGTAAATAAATTTGTCAGGATCTATTGCAGCCATTTTAGCATCTCTTCACAGGGCACATCCCTCATATTTGCCCATCAAAGAAACCAGCCTCAGCTTGTCGTGTTTGAGTTGAGTTGCTAAATGGGTGTGAGTTCATGTATTAGGCCTACGTGGGTTTCGTGCATGCAGTTATCAAGTTTTGCCAAAACCATGTTCATGTTAATTTTTTACCCCTGTGTGTCAACCTTGTTTTTGTAAAATATTTTGCTCAGCTAGTTCTATGTGTCTTTTTTTTTTCCCCTCTGCAGTGGAGCTGGCCATGATCATGGACCGCCTGTACGGTGGAGTTTGCTACGCTGGCATCGACACAGACCCTGAGCTGAAGTACCCTAAGGGAGCAGGGCGGGTCGCCTTCTCTAATCAGCAGAGTTACATTGCTGCTATCAGCGCTCGCTTTGTACAGCTGCAGCATGGAGAAATCGATAAACGGGTGAGCAGGAAGAAAAGAGCGAGCTCAGTGTTTATCAGCCTCCTCTCTCGGCCCCCTTCTCTCTTCATTTGTCTCCCCACACCTCACCTCCTGCTCTGTTTCTCTCCGATGACTTTAAGAATTTAATGTCCTGCCCTCCTTATTTATTTATTTTTTAACCTTACTTTTTCTACTGTAGAGGGTCAGTTAGATGAGCATACTTGCTTATTTATAGCACTGGTTTGTCAACGGTTGCAATGAGAAGTAAATTAACAGGAATAGGCAGAGTTGTTAGTGGCAAAGCAGACACAATGACTTGTCATAGTAGACAAAGCATAGGTTTAACTATTGACATTAATGATGGCTCCATTCTGTTTAAGTGTCACAATAAGTAATGACTGTGAACTACAAGACCTTGGAACTGAAGTAGCTGAATGGAATTTATCCATCATTAATTTTTCTATTTACACCTGTGCTTCTCTTACTGGGACATGTCAAAATGTCTTCTGTGAAAATGGTCTGTGCACTCCACTGCCCCTGAATCTCGCCAGTTTGCTGTATGTAATTACCGTGCGCTCGAACACAGTGTACACTTGTATGGTGTATATGCACTTGCAAGCTAAAGCTAACAATGACTTACCACCCACTCCTGTCAGCAGCAAAGTAATTATTGTAAAATCTGCAGGTCTTTCACACATCTTCAAGTGGTCTGTAAATGACACAAATATAATTCACATTGGCACAACAGATATGAGTGAATGAGGCAACTTGAGTGGAAATCCATCAGAAATATCTAGTGTAGAGATAAAATCGTAATATGAAATATTAGAAAAAAGTACGCTGCTTTCTCATTTGCATAATTGGTCTGCACGTTTTGTAGACTTGGTGCCTTGGTGACATTCAGTTTCTAATAGCAGAACCCATCATCACTGAACAGTTGAAAAAGCAAGTAAGAGATGTTTTAAAATTCAGTATGATCTTTAAAGGCGGTTTGAAATCCACACATTTCATCCTTTGGCCAATTATTATAAAGTCAGAAACAATCTTTTAATATCTATTTGGGTATATTTTGGTTATTTTATAATGACCTGTAAGGAAGAACAATACCAGTAGATTTCTGTGTTGCAGTCCACCAAATAGAACTCAGTTTTCAGATTATCTACATCCCCAGCAGCTGTCCGTTTCATTTCTTGCAAGTACATATGCTGAAAAATATCATATGAGACATGGAATAATATATTAATTGGAGGATACAGAAACTTGAATTGTAAAGAAATTCACATTGGAGATTAAATAATTCCCACCCTCTGTTTTCCAACCTTGTCAGGTGGAAGTGAAGCCATACGTGCTGGATGACCAGCTGTGCGATGAGTGCCAGGGAACTCGCTGCGGCGGGAAGTTTGCACCGTTCTTCTGCGCCAACGTCACCTGTCTGCAGTACTACTGTGAGTACTGCTGGGCGGCCATACACTCGCGCGCCGGACGAGAGTTTCACAAGCCCCTGGTGAAGGAGGGAGGTGACCGACCCCGTCACATCTCCTTCCGCTGGAACTGAGCAGATGACAGAGAGGGAGAGGCAACAGAGGAGCAGGAGGGCAGGTAGTGCAGGAGTCGCAAATCATTGTACAAATAAATGCACTTTTCTGTTGCTGGTTCCTTTTTGCTCTAATTTCACCGAACCTTTTTCTCATTTTTTTTAAGTTAATATATATCTATATTTTGAAAATAGAAAAGAAAAACTGGAATTATATCCAAATATGTCCAGCAAGGAAAGATGTGTAAAATAATTTTATTTATGCGTTTGATTTTTGAAATATTTTTATTAGTTCTCAAAAAATACATATATAGGAAAGTTTGAGGTGTGATATGGTACTCTGCTATTCAATTGGCGTATTTTTCTAAACAATGTATTGAATTTTAATTTTCATAAGAGGCCCCAAAAAAATACTCTTCATTTGACATTTGATTGACTTCTTTTGTAGCAGAGCTCTTGCTTTTTGTTTTGTATTGAGTCTCCAGAGCAAATGCTGTTGACAAAGTATCTCATTGGCTATTTATTTCTGAGAGGTGTGGTCAAGATTTCTATTGATACAAGAGGCTCCAGAGCAAATGTGAATTAAAAAAGGTGTTGCTAAAGAAGAGTGCACTTATTTCCAATATAAAGAGTGCAGATACACTATATGAGACCCTTAGTTGTTAACCAAAGCTGAATCTTAATTAACCTTGAAGAAGAGAGAGGGCCCACTGCAGAAAGAAAAGAATTCTTTTTCCTCCCAGATCAGAATTTTTGAACCTCTTTTTATGATTTCCACGCCCATACAAATATTTTGATGTTACTTGAAAATCACAACGAAATTTTAGCAACACATATTTGGGTTTTGATCTCCATTTTGACATGCAAAAACTAATACCTCAAACTCAGCTGCTAATGTGCCGAATACAGGTTTAAAAAAGAAAGAAAGCAAGAAAGACAAACATTATCACCTGCTGGTGTTCTCCTTTCCTTAGAACTGTAATCAAAGGGAAGTGATGCAACAGGCAGGGTGTGATGTGACTGGTAGACTTTTGTACTCCCTTGCTTCATCACTTCCTTATTTTTGTAATCAAACCCAGGGTTGTGCTAGGGACAGAGCAGAGCATCGTACAGTATACAGTGTATAAGGGGAATGTATGGCATAGGGGGCTACAGGAGAGACAGATAGGCTTATGGTAAAGAGATAATTCCAACCCCACCCCCAACCCCCTCCTCATGTCTGCCTGTGGCCTCTGCTGCTAAGCTAGCAGCTAACAGAGGGTAGGGCCTCATTCATAGATCAAAACCCACTTTGTGTCTCTACACAGTGGAGCATGGATACAGATCTTTCAGGACTGAGGTTAAGGTAACTCCTTGAGAGAAGGCCGGTTAAGTTGCCACCTTTATTGCAGTTTTCATGGAGCTACTGCCAAACGGGAGTTGCCTGTCTTTGTTTTTTTTTTGTTTTTTTTTTATGCATTTGTGCAATTCTCCCAAGTCTTTAATGAGAACGTTCTACTTTGCATCCAGCAGTCAGCTACATTTAATTAAAGAAGCAATTGAAGTTTATCTGATTTCCAAATCGTCAGCACACATTTGAGTCATGGGGGGATGTGCCCTTTAGGCGAACCCTCTATCCTTTCTCCTGCCAGTTAATCCAACTCAGCATCCAGTGTTTTTGAAGCATAAATGAAGATAGTCTCTGCAGTGTGCTCTACTACTACACACTTGTGACCCACATGCAGTTTGCTCTTGATAACTAGATTGCAGGTCCAGTCGGTTGTACCCAGTGGCTTTTGGGAACCAAAGATGGGTGTGCAGTAGTGAGTCATACTGTAGCTCATTTTCTTGCCTAGGCTTTTATTCGTATTTTCTTTTTATTTTCCTCAAGGATGTTTCTCATATATATATATATATATATATATATATATATATATATATATATATATATACTTTTAAAATCTGTCACTTCTGCCCAGTTTTACTTAACTGTCAAGCCCTGATGGACTCCAGCAAACCAAAGATTGGCCTTGAACATGATATATTTATGTATATGTATTTGACAGTGCAGTCAAAACCCATTAGAACACCAGTGGGAAAGCAACAGGGCTTGCAGACACAGACACACACGCACACAAGGCCTCACACTCTCCTTAGCTCAAAATGGAGGTGCACGCTGGTAGACACTAGTTCTTTTTATTTCACATAGGTCTGCGTGTTTGGGAAAATTCAACATAAAGTGCACATTCACACAGCAAAAGTAAAACTAATCCTCGCATTTGTTTGACGTTTTAGGTCACTCAGTGGCATCCTACTAGCCGAGCATTTAAATATGTCAGGGAGTTAGTACAGAAACTTGATTATACACACTAGTGAGAATCCTCATATCGGCGTGGTGTCGTTGCACCAGTTTTGCACCCTGGACATTAGTTTTGTGGGTGTGGTGGGTGAGCATTTTAGAAGTTAAAACACTTTGTGAAGAATTTGCTGTTAAATGAGATGAAAAAAAGATTATTTTATACATGGCCTGCTGATTTTTGGTACAGTGTTTTCTAGCTAAATTATTTTGTCATGCACATATAAACATTTATTATGCACTACTTTTCTAAATATTTTTTCTTTTTCCAACAGTCATTTTAGGCACATTTTTCACAAATGGGGAAACTCCTTTTTGCAATACCTCAATTTTTCACATTGTGAAAGGTAGCTTTTGTACTTTTGTTACTGAGAGATCTGCATATATGGAAATGTTCATTTTAAGAAAAAAAGTTGAGTGATTTCAATATATATTATTTTCAATTATGCTTTTTATACATTTCAGTGCTGAGGAATCTTTACAACTAAGTGCGCACTTGTGTTGATGCGACTTCAGATCTGCAGAGGAGAGACCAAAGTGTATTGCTCTCTTGGTCTTAGCTTTTCGTACACGAGTTGTTTCCAGTCAATCTGGTCAATAACAGCATGGCGAGAAAAAAAGAAAAAACAAGTTGTAATTTGAAATTGATGTTAATGTCTCTAAACATGGCTACACTAGTTGGAAATGGCAACTTCTGTCTTGGTTTCCTCTCCATAGATGGAGTATAACTTATTATAAGGAGAATGCAAAATTTGGTTCACGCTTAACGCTGAATCTCGTATCACAAGAATGGATGTTTGGTGTTTAGATATTTTAATATTTGAAAAAAAAAAGTATATATATATTCTTGAACTTGCCAACTAGCACCTATTATAATCCTTAGCATGCATGACAAAAAAAAGAGAAAATGACAAGTACATGAATTAGCTATTAAAATTAATTGTTGTGGTGTGCACCAAATGTTTCAACTATTGAGTTGTTAAGGACACCCCAAATCCACTCTCACCTCACCTCACCCTCCTCCCCTCTCCCCTCCACATGTGTTGATCTCCTCGCTTCCCCATTCGCAGACCTCTGCAGGATGCACATGACAGAGAGATAAGACGAGAAAACGAGACAGAATCTGACTTTGAAATCGATTCGGCAGTGCATGACTTTGAGCATCCTTATAGAACACTGTTTAAAAAGACTTGAGAACTCATCCCCGTTGTCTGTTGAGGTGATCTTATATAGACCTATCTGGAGGAAGGGGAGCTTAAAGACTTGAATGTGGTAAATGTTGCAAGTTAACTTCAAGTTGTTATGTGCAATACTTCTTTTGAACCTTTTTCCAGATAAAGACTCTTTGCAATGTAATTCTTTAATGCCATTTTTAATTGCAGACATTTAATTAAAGAAGATGTTAATATGTTTTTCACAGTCATTTTCTACTGTTATTGTAATCCTTTTCATGCTGGTGTTTGTAAAAAAGAAAAGAAATCAAACTATTTGTACTAATATAAATAATTGAAGTTATTTTTAAAACATTAAAGGTTTTGTGCTCATTTGCTTATTTTGTTTATTTTAAGCTACTGTGATTGATTGCATTGTAATTATTAGGTCAACAATGTATTTAGCTGTTTATTGGTATATTTTTAATTGGAATGTATAATTGATTTTTATAATTTTGATCAGATTTTTGTTATATTTTTGAGGTGAAGCTTTTAATATGTTAAAGTGTCTAGTTTTTACTAATTGCTATATTGTGCTCCACAATATATGGTTCACATTTTCTGAAGGAAAATAAATATTTAAATATTTGTCTGTTAATGATGTTACTTAATGGCAAGATTTCAATAGTTTTTAACTGTGTATGGGAAGGTTGTTGTATTTATTAATAGCATTTTTTTTACTTAAGATATCACCTTAATTTTTATTGTCATTTCACTTTATAAGTTCCTATTTTTGTATTTTCCTTTCTAATTAAGTTATGTAATACGGATATGTCCATATTTCTAGGAGTTGGTCTGTAGAAGTGCTAGTGAAACGAAAAAGAAAAATCTAATGTTATTTAATTGTTTGCAGCCAACTATTTATAACAGTATGCATAATTTTTAAATATTTGTAATGTGAAATGTTGAATGAAATAAATCTTAACTGTGATGAAAATATGTGCTTGGTGTGGTTATTTGTCTTGCACATTTAATGCCGTTACATACGAGTTCTTATTCACTCTCTGTCTGTGATGTTGTGTGGTGTTATGCATTAAGTCTAAACATTTAGCTTTGGCTGTAAATCCGAGAGGTTTATCACATATTAATGGTTGTCGCCTTAAAATATTTAGGAGTAAAAGATACAAATAGAGTAGTTTACCAACAATCGCTGCTTGTTTAAAACTGCTGTTGACGCATGGGTTTGGTAACTAATTATAGAGTAACTTCAAAAGGCTGAGAGCTGCGGCGTTTCGCTGCTGGGCGTGGTCAACAGTGTGTTCTGCTACACCTGCAAGCACACCCACCATGGTGTGATGCCATGGTGTGCAGCCACTCCCTGTGGTGCGCTTCTGCGTCACTGCAGCACGGCGAGAAGTTGAACCACTAGAGGTCAGAAAAAATCATTGATTTCCAGTTGGTCATCAGTTGCTTTCCAACACTAAATCCACTTCTTTTGAATTAGTGAATTAAATCCAGGGACACCTGATATCCTATCAACTGATTCTGGTTTTATTCGGTAGTAGTATAAGTAGTACTTTAGTAGATAGTTGTTTAGTTTTTTTCTGTCCTACCACAGTTGTAGTAGGACAAAAAAAAAAAAAAAGTGAACTTTCAACATATTTCTTTTTCCATCTTTTCAATTCATATTCCTGTGGAAAAGGAGTGTGTGTAGCCCACCGAATGAAGTAAAACACTTGCACCTCTCTCTCTTTTTTTTCTTCCAAAAAATAATACACATCTACTTCTGGTAAAAACCTCAGTTCAAAGCTCATGTCCAAATCACACATTCACTCACCCTGTGAATCAATAAATACCAGGCATGCGGGCCACCAATCAAAGCAAGAGTGTTGACCGGGTCATGTGTTGTTCTTTTCTCGAAATTCCAGGAACGACTGAACAAACCAACTGACGGCTCAGTCACACCACCAGCTGGCTGTATCTTGCACTGTCAGGAGTGAGACCTCAACAAACGCCTGTCTGCCGATCGAGCAGCAGAGCTTTTCGTATACACACTATCATGTTAAATCTACACCGACGATGAATTGTTGAAGTAAGGAGTTGCTGCTGATATTACGTACAGCTGTAAGTTAGACTAAGTACAGTATCAGCCAACCTTTCAAGGGAAGGGTACCCAGTGGTTCCTTTGAAAGAAAGACAGGGGTAATTATCAGGGATAATGATGATGGATTAACAGATTATAGACATTTTCCACGCCCACTAATATAAATGCAAGCATGACGGCTCCTAGAGACAAATTACTTCAAGTAAAACACATCTTGCCAATATCTACTTAAAAGCTCGTTTCCATAAACAGGCAAGAGGAGCTTGTCAGATTGTGTCAGAAAATTACAAATTGAAATTCTGCTATCAGTCAGATCTCTAAGAACCAAAGTGGTTCTTAAAAATCTCCTGATAGCAGACTTTTAATTTGTAATTTTCTGGTTCTTGGTTGGTTCTTAGAGAACCGGGCTGGCACCATATAGGGTCTCGAAAGCAGACATGAATCTGGCTGTTTTATTAAGGGTTTCTACATTGCTCTTTCCCCTTTTGGAAGCAGTATGCCACAGATGAGAACCTTCTTTCATAGGCCACTGAAAAGATAAAGGATGGAAGCGGCAGGCCAAACTTGCCAAGCGCTCAACAGTAGCTGGGGACGTGGTAAAAGACATGGAAGTACCAGTGTTAGTCATCTGCCTTACTATGCAGGACTGAGACAGAGGAATTACCTGCACAGCTGTAAGGATGACACCGCAAAACCAACTGTTATTAAACGCGAACGGGCTATTAGGTTAAGTAAAGACACATCCTCAGTAATGGAATTTGATGTCTTTCCTGTCACTGAGGAAATGTGGTTGGAAACAGAGCGCGGCTGCTTTCAGGACACAACCCATACAGCGCGGGGGCCCCGGCTCACCTCCGGGGTCAGTCCCTTCAGAGCCGTGTCAAAGCGTGAAGCCTCTGTGAAATATGAAAGCACTGCTGATGTCAGATATGGGTTATGTACTGCCTGAGACACATTCTCATTCTACAGAAATTATACTATATTATCACACTTAATTTGATGCTGACAAATTGATGCCGCACCCAGCGCCTTTAATTCCCTGGTAATGGATTGTGCAGATGATCTCATTACATCGTTTAGATGAGGCGGGGGGGGGGGGGGGCTTTACGCACAGGGTCACGCGAGAGGCGGAGGGCGAAGAGGAAGAACGAGAACAAACTAGAAAAAAAAAAACGAAGGCTACTCCTTGAAACATCTAATTGAGAGAGAGATCAGGTCAGGTGACAGACAGACAGAACAGCCGATGAGCATCTTGAAAGACTTTGGAGGTTGTTTGACAGACCGTGCCGGAGGATCTCGCCGTCCAGGTCCCTCTCTGCTACTGAGCCTCTAAACCTCCACCTGAGGAACCTATGGGCTACTTTGGTGTCTTTAAATCACATCTCTGCACAAATCTGCCTTTTTGTCTTTTTAATATTACATTTACCTGCAGTAAAAACAAACAAAAACAAACAAACAAAACTTATCTTAATTGAATCTATATTCCTCAGGCATACATTCCTCTTTTGGCTTTCAGTCGTTTCAGTCATTGACAGACAGATTATAGATATAGATTATTATTATTATTGTTATTATTATAATTCATTATTTTTTTACAGACGCCCTCCCCAAATACAGCCTGCCTCAGGTGCGCCTGTGTGGCGCCGATGGAGCCGACAGGTGGCGCTGTAGGACCAAGAGAAAGAGTTTTGAGTGCCACATGTTCTACGCCGCTTTCAAGAACCATGGGAAATATCGAATATCTCATTTTGTCAACCCGTCATCAACCCGTCAGAAAGTTCGGGGGGCGCAGATCACTCATATTGGACAAATATTCACCCAAGAAAACGATAAATTTTGTTGTTATTTTTTTTTTTTTTTTAAATCGACTCTTCTACCTTCCTGTTTTAATTACGGTTAAATTTGACAATAGTTATCTCTCTTAATTTACTCTCAAATGAAGCTCTATATTAGGCTAAAACAGGTGTATAAAACTACAACTTGTACAGTGGAGTATATATCTTTTTTTAGAAAAATCATCTTTTTGGCTTTCATGATAAACACTGATTCCGGTTTATAATTACGAGTGCAGAAGTTTACGGGGGACCGTAGAAGGCAACGGTAATTCGGCTTCCGCTTTTAGTCGAACGAGAGAGACTCCGAAATAATAATAATAATAATTATAATAATAATAATAATAATTAAAAAAGGAAAGAAAGAAAAAAGCTTCCCCCTAGTGGCAGCTCCAGCGGCTGGGAGGGAGGAGGAGGAGGGGGGGGCCGTGACAGAGCGCAGGGCGAAGGCGAGGCTGTGTTTGGATTAGGGGGTTGGGCCGCTGCTGGTAGGAAGACCCGCCGCCAGACACCCAGTTTGTCCCCGGCGGTGCAGCGTTGCCTCCCCGCAGCAGCAGCGGCAGCAGCAGCAGAAGCGGAGACGACACAGCGACTCGGCGGCGCAGCCTCCAGCCTCCAGCCTCCAGCCTCCGTCCTCCGTCCTCCCGCCTCCGTCCTCCGTCCTCCGTCCTCCCGCCTCCAGCCTCCAGACGCTCCGGCTCCCGCTCCCCTCGTCTCCCGCGTCCCTCCTCCGCCTGCGCCCAGACACACGAGCAGTGCCGCAGCAGCAGCACGCAGGGAACGGACGGTCGGACAAGGACGATCCGCTGTGAGTGAACCGCTTCTCTTTTGGATTGAAAATAAATAAATTAATTTATTAATTTAAGAAAAATAAATAAATCAAAGAAATTCCTTTTGTTCGAGTTTGTGGGGATGGGTTGAGATGCTACTGGCGAAGGGGTTTTATTTTTCTTTTTGTTTTTCCGCTCATTTGAGTCAGAGGTGTCTGTGTGTGTGTGTGTGTGTGTGTGTGTATAGTGCAAAAAAATAAAAATAAAAATCTCTTTGGAGTGTTTTGCTCCTATGATCAATCTCCAATCCATGGCATGCTCCTGTTTTTTCTTTTTTCCAACAAAACAGCAATTTTAAAACATTTTTTACATGTTAATTGTCTGATTTAAGGCTGCAATCAAAAGATTTTCATTTTAAATTTAACACACTAGAGTCTTTTCCATCATATAGCCTGTAACCTGGTTTCTGCCAGGTTTTGCTGACCTGAAAGGCTTTTAGGTAAAAAAAAAAAAAATAAAACAACAAAAAAACAAACAAACAAAAAAAACCCCCTCATCCTTTTCCCAACACCTCGTCTGTTCAGGAGCAGTCTCCGGGGAAATAAGGGAATATATCTGCCGTATAAGGTCTGGGAAAGATGGTGAAGCTTGGGAGTAATCTTCAAGACAAAGGGGCCAAACCTGTGAGCGTGGAGGACGGCTTTCAGAATGTGCCCCTCATCACTCCGCTGGACGTCGGCAGCCTCCAGAGCCAAGCACCTGACAAGGTGAGAGACTACGGCCCAATTGTGTGCGAGTGTGTGTGTGTGTGTGTGTGTGTGTGTGTGTGTGTGTGTGTGTGTGTGTGTGTGTGTGACTTTTCCTGCTTGTTAGTGCGGCTGTCTGCTTTTCTAAACCTTCCTCTGTTACTATTAACTCAATGTCGCTGACCTACGCCTTCTTTAAACCCTTTTATGCTTAATACCAGCCCCCACCCCCCCCTCACACACACACACACACACACACACACACACACACACACACACACACACACACACACAGGCACGTTCTTTAATTCATTCACACATTCATTCATCTCTGCTGTCTCCCAGCCGTGTCCTTTGTTTTCCAGCTGAGATTAGGAGACAGATTTGGTGCCAGACAGGCTGTCGTTTATCATCTCAACATCCCGTACTAAGTGCTCCGCCGCACGTTAATCCAGTTACCATGGTGGCACTGCAATGTGTAGAGCCCATTGGTATTTCTATGGGGTTGGGACAGGGAGCTGCGCTGACGGCACATTATAAAAATCAAGGGATTTGGACAGCGAGCGAGCTCATTGACGCTCCTTGTACGTATGAAGGCTTTGTTTTGCAGCCGTTGCGTGACGGTGTTTGGCTCGATTCGAGGAATCGGATACAGTTTGTTGATTTCATTTTGCACCTGCGAGCATTAGATGTTTGTTCCTGAGCTACTGATGAATTCTTTATTGTAGAAGACCAAATTGATCATAATATCATCACCCCAGTTAGTTCTCATCTTGTTATCAGCAGGATTACAGTCATACAAAAAATATTTGAGCCAATATATTGGCCTAGAGGACAATTAGTTCAGTTTCAAACAGAATTTGGATCTATATTCTTTGCCTCTCTTCCACGAGATCCTTCACGATCATGTAGGAAGCAGTACACAGATGATGGCTTGATAGACTAGAGACTGGAGCTTTTTTGGATAGCATAACTTCAACGAAGCCACCTCTATGCTGCTGAAATGATTGGTTGGCTAACTGATAAGCAGATTAGACCATCAGAATAAATAAACATGCAAATATTTAGATATGGGATTAATCATTTGAGCCGTTTATCGAGAAAAGAATTCCAAAAGTTTTCTGATTCTTAAATGTGATTGTTTGCTGCTTTTCGCTGTTTTGGATTGTTGTAAATCTAAAGGAATAGTTAGAGATTTTGTTAAACATACTTATTCGCTTTTGTGTTGAGAGTTAGTTGAAACCACTCCCGTGAATATTAGGCTACAACCAGCATCTGGTCAGAGTCTAGCCATTCCCCCCCGTCCAGTCTTTATGCTAAGCTAAACTAATAGATGGTTAGTTGACCAAAATAAGCTGTAAAAGCTGTAAAAGATTTCACTGTGGGTCTGTAAATGTGTGACATTTTTACAGGCAACAATCAATCACGATTTCCAAAAAGAATATATACGAATTAATCGCTAGTGAAAATCATCAATCAATCAATCAATCATCAATCAATCATCGTTCATCTTTATTTTTTAACAAATCCCACTGCATCAAACAGCCTTTCTCCGCTTAAGTAACTTTGGTGTGGTCCCTAGGAAAAAAAAGAAATACAGCACATTGAGGAAGTAAAGATATAAACATGTGGGGCCTTTAAAAAACAGCAAACCTCTAACCTGTCACTGTGTCATCCGAGGACCAGAGGTGCCTGCCTCTAAGAAGCAAAACGTTTTTATGGCATTTCACAGAAGCGGGGGGGGTCATTTTCTTCGTATGATGGATGCCCACTGTAATTCTGGCCTTTCAAGTGGTTTTATTGTCGAGGGCTCACAGAAAACTTCAGGAATAATCCCTCAAACGGTCGTCCACTTGCAGCGCTGCAGAGAGAAACGCGCAGGACAGCCTGAACACTCATTGTGTATTCTGCCGAGGGAGGCACAGTCTCTTTCTTTTTCATATACCTGCTAAGTGGGGAGACTTGTCATTCACCATACTCGCTCCCACATACACACACACAGATACACACACACATATACACACACAAGGCAGAACACACGGGAAGGCGTGCTTGCACTTCCATTCACGATGGAGCTTGCCTGCGTTTTCAAGGAGTGTGTGTGTACGATGCAGGCATGTGAGCACGGGTGTGTGTGTCTTTGTGATTCTGTGTGTAAGACAAGTCGTTTCTGTCAGCAGCCACTAGTTCGTGACATGACATTCATAGATCTGTCAGTCATTTTACACTGATCAAATCAGTCCCCACTAGACTCAAGAACATTGCCACACACAGTGGCTAAAGCTGCCATTGGGCTGAGATTATAGCTGAAATACACACTCACACACACAGAGATACACACACACACACACACACACACACACACACACACACACACACACACGGTGTCGGTGTACTAAGTGAATGGTCAAGTGTGTGTTTTGGTTTCACTGATAACCCGACCAATTAAACAGACAGAAAGAAAAACCAGGATGGAGTATGAGCTCCTGCGATATACCGATGGGTTTTTGCCATTGGCTTTTTTAAAAGAAAAGGGGTCAGAGAAGAATTCCCGCTGTTCTATCGACTATTGCTGAATTTTTCTACATGCCGGGGCACAGAGATTGTCGCTGCTTGTTGCTTTTGGATGAACTCGCTGGCGGCTGACACGCATTTTGGTGTGCTGGTCACAGGAATGAAAAAATGTTCAGTTGCTGCGGAGGCTGGTTCAAGTTATCCAATGCTTAAAAAAACCCACTAAAAGACAACTTGAGTCGTTTTTAATACACCATTATGTGAATGCAGATGGGTCCATTTGTTTTTCAGCGGGATAGTATGAGAGTTGTGAAAGGTCAGTTTGCTGCAAAATCTTTGAATTTGTCTCCAGCTGTAAGGTTGGAAATTTGTCTTCCTGGCAAGTGATGCATGAACACAACAGAGGCTAAGAGAAATAATTAAATCTTAATTAAACATTAGAACGTAGGGGGTGTTGATGATGGCTAGAACAGATCAGATGATGGAAATTCTACAGACAGTACTGGAATTTTTATTCCTCACTAATTTGTTGCTGAATTAAGAAGGTTTACACTTGAACTGTAATTTGTGTTAAATTTGAACAATTTTTTTTTCTCAACTCGCTGGTGCATGATTATTTATTATTTTAACAATAAATAACTATTGTGTAAATATATATATAAATATACAGGATAATTCTAATCGCTTCCACACATTGAGCCATACAGCTTGTTAATTAAACACTGGTATCAGCCTCTGGTATCAGGACTCAAAAAAGATCGGTGCATCCCTGGTAATTGCCTCTGTAATTACAGAAGTGGCGTAGTCTGCCACTTCCGTGCTGGCACGAGGGACTCACAGAAAGCAACGCATGCATGTAATCCATCATTACTGTTTTTAATTTTATCTCATTAATATAAACCTTACTGTACCTCTTCCCTCTCCTACAGCCATATCAGATCTCAGTTAAGTTAAGGAACATTTCCTACTGCTGCTTCACATTAAAAGAGTTCAACTGGTGCGCGAGGGATCGAGTCAATGTACTGTTTGACCGCCTGTGTGCCATGCTCACAAGCCATTATACTTAAAAGATTCGTAATAAACAGATTTTCCTTCAAGAGTTCAGTATTCAATCTTGTTTTATCATCCAGGATGCCAAAGATTCTGTGTTTTCAAAAGATTCATAAAATTGTCATCACTTTAGTTTTTCCAAATAATTCTGAAAAAAGAGCAGTGCCAACATAAATGAACAGTAGTCTCTGGAAAAGCCAGGACTTAAATCTAAAGGATTATGACTTAGAGGACAATGACTGTGTTTTGGGTCTCTAAATCTTAAAATATGCTAGACTGATAATATCTTTGTGATGTAAAAGCTCTGTAACCTCACTGAATTTACGGTTGTTGTTGTTTTTGCCCCTCGCCTCACGCAGAAATAGTTCAGTGTTAATCAGCTTTTATCGACCGCTCCGGATCTGACCTGAGACCGGTTTCATTCTCTCTGTCCTTTAAAGTGAAGGAGGGGGGGGGTTTATTGGCTGATGTGACCCGACTAGTACCTCGGATCAGGGGTCGGGTTCTGAGCAGCTTTACAAATACGACCCCAGCTGTTTTCACTCTGATCCTGCCTGATGACTGTGTGACCTCCTGAATACAGGGCTACCTGGGGATATTTGCAGGGGCGGCGTGCAGTGTAGGGCGACGTTTGAAGCAAAGTTCATACGCGTACAATCTCACACACATGCGCACACACACACACACACACACACACACACACACACACACACACACACACACACAATGCTGCTGTGGGCTACAGAAGCTGGGGCATTAGAGAGGTATTAAATTTGATTCCATCTGGGCAGGGACGCGTCTGCCACTGCTGGGTCACCAATACCTTTGGATATTGGATTGAAAAAAAAAACAAAAACGCAACAACAACAATAACAACAACCATAGAGGTGGAGAGAGAAGGATAAATAAACTGACTCACAGAAAGAAGGATGGATCTTTACTCTTTGTTTGTGATTTCTCTGAGAACAAAGCTAAGATGCAAAACCTGCTTCAAAGACTGTGATAGACTCAGAATCATTCTCTGTTCCTGTCCAACACGCCGCCTTACACACTTTCACACTTTCACCCTTTCTGTTTTTCTCTCCTCAGTTCCTTTGAAATAGATTTAATGTCCTGTTCCTTCTTTACCGCTGTGTTTTTTCTATCCTCAGAAATTAGAGAGTAATTCCTGGGAGCAGGTCGTTAAGTCAGTAATGGATCTGTGGATAATTTCTCTCGTGTTGTGATGATGTGAGGCAACATAATGCGATGAACCATCGGGTCAGTTTAGTTTGAGAGATCAACTCAAATTATACATAAACTCTCTGGATTTATCTGATTGGCTGTGGACAGAGTAGCTGTGACCTATGAAGACAAACTAATTTATTATATTAATAAAGCAGTAACCTGTTTGCTTTAAAAGACAGGCTTTGTAAACAGGTAATGCACAGCTTTTTTTTAATTCTTATTTTTTATTAAATTTGTATTAAAATCATGAAATTTGAAGACCATGCCCTTGTTCATTTAAAACTTTATTTCGGTATGATTAAGGATTGTTTTCATTATTGATTAGTTTACTGTGTATTTTGTCTATTAAGTGATTAAGGTTTTAGGCTATGAAATGGCAGAAAAGAATAAAAAAAAAAAGATCAAAATACCCTAGATCCCAGTGTGACATCTTCAGATTCCATGTTTTAACTGAACAATTTTCTGTAGATGGACTAACTGATTATTTAACTAATGGTTTCAGCTCTAATAAAAATGTACCATTTTCCATTACCATTTAAAGGCAAGTTCTACCTAGAGTCAGTACAATCAATTTCCTACACCTTCCAACACCTTTTAAGTGTATTTCTAAAAACAGCTTTTTCATTCGTAAAGTTCCAGGAAACGGAAGGAAGTTGAAGCACCTAATCGCAGCAAGGGCGACTGTGTCTCTAATTAAAGAAAGAAAAATCAAAACAAATTATACACGTTGAACCACTCTGTGCCATCAATATAATCATTGTGGCTTTAATCTGTACATCTTGTACTGTACTCTTACAGCCACCCCCTTGTATACCATATACTGTGTAATCCTTAATTATCTGGATAAGGAGAGAACCAGCTGTGCAACAGTGGGATTCAGGAGTCAGAACAGTGATGGAAGTTTATTTGTAATGGTGTAAATCTTTTTCTTTTTTTGTAAGCTGCAATAATTAACAGTTCTATATTAACAATGGAGCAAATGACTACATGTATGTAAAAAGTGTTGCTGTAGTGATGAACCTTCAGAGAACTGCTGCCCAAATCTGCAGTCTCCCTTCAGCTCTATGGAGCTTTTTAGCATCTTTCAGCTGATTGTTTTGGTTTTCCGACTTGCGGTTCTTTACTTTTTCAACATTTTCAAATGCAGCAGGCAGCTCTTTTCAGCAACAGAGCTCTTAAAAACTCAATGCACCCTACCTGCTCAGCACCAAACACCAAAAAGACAAAGTAAGCAACTAGCAGCGGAACATACTGGATCATTTAGGAGCTGGAGAGTCACATTTCACTCAGGAGTTGGTGGAGACCAAAAAGGAGCTAAAAGCGAGTCAGTAATGGACTTACCTTCATCAGGTGGCCAGAAACAAGAATCCAAATGAGTGATAATTTCCCCTATGACAGCTGAGTGTATAAATAGGCCACTTTTAGTTAACTAGTTTGCCATTATCAACTTTAAATGTGATAACATAACAAGATTTGTTCAAAGCTTATTTTCTCTGCCCATTAGGGACCACTGCAGGTTTAAAAAAAAAAAAAGATATAATGAAAAGCGTATGAGTGTGATTAACTCTACTTTATTGCAAAAATAAATAAACACATCCTCTGAATTTTTTTAATAAGAAAAGGTATTTGAAAAGCTATTTTTGATGTTTCTGACCAGATCCATGTAACAACACGATTCCGATTTCTTATTTCAGAATCACGTCTCACATTTGAGCTACGCGTTTTCAGGGCAGTCTAATTAAAACCAACCAAATATCTAAACACTGAGAGAGGAGTTAATTAAACATGAGTCACCTTTGAAATGTCATCAGTTCATCTTGTTAGAGCTCATGTAGCATCAGTACAACTGCCATAACGATGGATCTCCTTTGCTTTTTATGTGGATTTCATTCACAGTTTTAGTCACGAGGAAGAACCAGAATCAAACATGTCAAGAGAAATTTCTGCAGCCGCCTTCCACGCTGAAACTGCACCAAAGGCTGACTCTCGCGGAGCTCAGTCTTTGGGGATGAAAAACGAAGCAGAAATCAGAGTGATAAGAGGTTTGAGGAATAACATACTGGGGAAGACGGGGAGGGAAAAAAAGCTCTGACAGCTTTTCCCCGTGGAATATCAAATCCAAAAAACACTGTGATTGGAGACGTAAAAACGGAGAGAGACTGAACGAGAGAGTAGCTGGCTGAACTTTGCAAGCTAAAACTGTCTTTTTTCCTGAAACGTACATTTCTGTACATCTCTGTTCACTCAAATATGAGAACGAAAACTTAAATTGCTCCCAAGTGCTGTTTTTAAAAACATATATAAAGTCCCATTGACTTCAAAAACACCCAGCATCACACGGTGCGGCAACAGTCCTTTCACCACACTGAAATAAACAGTGAAGAGCTTTATTGCAGATCTAACGGTGAGACTGAGTCAATTGTGGAGATATTAAAAGGTCACAGTGAATCAAGACGTTGGGCTAAAATATGCGTGACTAATTGAACATTTGTAAATAGACTCTCACAGGAAATTGCAGCAGTGGCTGTGCTGGCAGTTGCTGTGCTGGAATCACTTACCTGCCTCTTACTGATGTTGAAGTGCCTGTCAGTCTTTCTAACATATAAAGGTCACAGTAAGTGAATAAGTCTTAATTGTAGCAGGGCTACAGCCAATGCCAGCAGATCTGTGGGGCTGCAAGGCTCTAAATTGTAAGGTGGATAAAAGTTAGGATGATAAATCAGCAGATTGCAGAACTCACAACAGTTCATGGTAACATTTTCTAATACAGCAAGTGAAATTGGTCAGTCACCAATAAAATACTTACCTGCTCCTGATGGTATTTAATTGTAGCTACAGTGGAAAAAAAACAAGACTATTGGGAAAGAGAGGGTAAAAATAGGACATTTTTAGAGGGTGAGAAAAAACACTCAGTGAAATGGTGTCAACAGCAGTGATGTCCTGTGAAAGTAACTGTGGTAGAAAAGTACTTTACAGTTACTATATACTACCAATACTGCACAGGCACAGTGAAATACTGAAAGGGGCTTTATGAAAACCTGACAGCAGGGGCACTCGCTGGTGCTGCATAGGCCAGTTAACCTACCGGCCTGAGTTCTTTGGAACGAATACAGTATAGGTGCTGTAAGTTATAGTAGTAGATGAAGTACAATAAAAACAAATGCATTTGGGTGACCAGTGACCCGGTGGTTAAGGTGCATACCGCGTATCTGCAACATCCACAGGCAGATGCCTTTTCGAGGGGACCCTCATTTCATGTCACCCCCCTACCCCCGGCCCTGTTTCTCTGTAGACTGTCGACTGTTAAATAAAGATAAAATGCCGAAACAAAGAGAGAAAAAAAGAAAAGAAAATCAGTCGTAACAGACCTACCAACTGACTGACTTTGTGATTCCCAGAGCCACCGCTTCCTTGGCTGAAAATTAAACTAAACATGACCAATTGACCACAAATAAATATATTCTCAGGGGAAATCACAAATGAAAAATGAAGTGCTACCTCTGTGGAATAATAAGTTAATTATATTTTCATTCATCCTGTCAAAACTCTTCATGGATGAAACATTTATATAATGTTCTGGTTGTTTTTTTTTTACATCAAACTTTATTAAACAAGATCTTATTGTTCATGATTTAATGGTTTACCAGAGAGTATTTGGACCTGTCCAATTAGAGAAGGAGGGATTTGTTCAGTAGATTTTGCTGATAGCTAAAGGGCTGTGTAAATGAGGCAACAGTGATTGATAGCTACTTCATTAGGTAATATGAAATGAAGGAGTGAGTGGTAGAGGAAGGGAAAGAGTAATAAAGCAACATTAGGACACTGGTGTTCTTGAACCTAGAGGCAATGAACATGTTATTGTGAAATGAGTCAGAGAATGCGAAAGTTGAGGCATGTGACAAGACTGACGTCTGGCGTGTCGCTGCACCGAAAAGCCATGAGGCTCCGGAGCCTCGGGGGTCCAATCAAATGCAGCGAAATTCAGTGCACCCACTGCGGCCTTCAACTCGCAGATAAGAGCCTTCTGGAGCCAGCTGACAGCTTTCTTATTCAGAGAGCCAGTTTATGTGCACAGCAGTTTTCTGGCTTTGTCTCAATGTGATGAAGAGGCGCTCAGAAGCAGCGCAATTAGCCACAAGGACACTGGGACATTGTTCTCCCTCTCTCCATTCACCTCTCCTCCGCCATGTCTTCACACCTTCCTGTGCATCCGGCCCCGCCTCCTCTGGGGGCGCATTAGGGAACGCACAGAACAGCGGGGACACATTCCACTTTAAGTAAATGCGGTGGTGAGGTGAAACATAGTAAAAGCTCTTCCTTTTGTCCATTTCACGTCGGCGATGCAAAGACAGAGGTGATGCTAAGGCAGAGAGGACAAAGCATAAATCGTGCCAAGTTTGGCCAATAATAAGTGTTGAGAAGATCGTGTTTGTTCAGTGAAGATATGAGAGAAAAAAATGCAGATTTTATTCCATAGGCGATTTGAGGTTAGGAACTGAAGTTGACCACTGTTGTGTACTATAAACAGTGGACCTCATTTCTGCATAGGTTTTGATTTACACAGTAAAACTCAAAACTGGAGTTTTGACCATTTTTCCCATCAGTAATGACAATGTATTGTGCTAGTTACAGTTAGTGCTAAGAAGCAGGAAACAGGAGTCGTGACACGATCGGGCAGGTTTTTTCTTTAAATTACATCCCATTACAGAAACTTCTTTTGAATTATTGTCAGTCTCTGCTGTAAACACTGATTAGTGTCACAGCCTGTCGCAATATATTACATTATGACACTGGACTAATCTTAATGATGTATTAATGTGTAAATAGCCTTTCACTGTTTGGTCATTTAATCCCTAACCGTGAATCATATTTCATAATCTCATAATGCGTTTTGTATGTAAAATCTTAACCTGCAGAGTAAATAGCAACTAAACCCATCAAATAAGGGTGGTGGACAAAAAGTACAATTATTGAATTATAGCAGGAAGTATGAAGTAGCATGAGATGGAGATACTCATGTAAAGTCCAAGTACCTCAAATTTGTACTTAAATACAGCGTGTGAGCGATTAACGTTACAGTACTGGGCACGACTACAAAATTAAGATGTGTCCCGTAAAACACCGGAATGATCCTGTTAGAGGAGTTGACACCTTGCTCAGGGGAACCTCAGCCGTTGCTGCTAAAATAACGGAGGAATCCCCACCCACTGTTTTTGAACTCAGCTGTGGAAACTTAATTTGAGGGGACAGACAACTCTTTAAGAGCCTAGGAGTTTTCACTCTGTCTCATTTTCCCGTGCCCCTCTCAACCATTCTCCTGTATTTCGACCGTAGCTCTGAACCTGTTTGCTTGAGGAGTTATAGACTGACAGTACTGGGGCAAGGCTTCACTACCCTGACTCTATTTTTTTCATTCATTCATTCATTCATTTATTCATTCATTTATTTATTTATTTTATTTATCTTTTTTTTTTTTTTTCCATTTAGCCGCTGGGCCCAAAGCGAAGCATTTCCCCTTTAGACAGGGGGTCTTGGATTGTGGCCACTGGACCTTACTAACTAACAGCTGAGCTCTAACAGATGCCCGACACCAGCGTCTCCTGTTGGATGGTTTCTAGCTGTTGGGTGAACTATAGGTTTTCAAGCTGAGGTTTCATCCGGTGCACAAATCAGGATCGTTTCAGTTCAATAAAGAGGAATCCATGAATTCACTTCTATCACCCTGTAGCATGATATATCGACAGTTGTGTTATTATATCTCAGTTATATCTCAGTAGCCGCTAGCAACCTATGCTTCCGTCTCTCCCTCTATCCCTTCTTACACCTTTGGGTATTGAGCTGTGCATTTGTCACAAGCTTTCTTTTATTTTTTTGAATTACTTTTTTATGACATTTCTGCCTTTATTAGAATATATACTGTGGCATGTTGCCTGAGCTGCTGATGTGCTTCTATTGTCATATCAGGCTCAGGATCCTTTTGGCTATGCACATCCAATTTTTAGAGGAAGCAGAAAACATATTTTTATTCCAATTTTAAAACAATTCACAATATAAAAATGTATACACCAAAGATGGCTGTATTTCCAAGATATTGCTTTATCACTGTAAAAAAAAAAAAAGAGACACACAGAGATCTTTTTCACTTTTCCTTTTTAGATACCATACCTCTGGACAGTACCAGCATAATAAAGACCTGAGAAAACAAAGACAACATCATGCTGCAAAGGTTGTGATTTGGATTAAGCCGTGTGAGTTCATGGATGTCGTAGTTCACATTCCCTCCCCTGTGTAGAGAAAATACTGAAGTATTTTAACAAATTTTTATGTCTAGCAAAGAGGCGTATGCACGCTTAGGTCTGGTGTAAGTATTTAATGTTAGAGCCACATATTTCCCATTTGTTCTGAAGAGAGTATTGTGACTTAAAGCTTGGCCTTATACACACTTGTACTGCACAGCTTTTTGTTTCTTTTTCACATTTGATTCCCATTTTTAGGTCCTTTTACACCTCATCATAATGTCTTGAGCCCCAAGTTCTCAACTATATTTCATCATTTTTTTTGCTTCAGCCTCTTTAACATGGCCGCATTTTGATGTAAAGAGTATTGAGACGCTTTATGGTCAATTAAAAAAAAAAACAACTTGACTTTTCCACCAAAGCACCAGCCCATCCATCGTTGCCTATTTCATCCCTCGTTATTTAACTGCTTCAATGGTCTCTCTCTTCTGAAGGTGGTGGTGAAAACCCGCACAGAGTACCAGACGGAGAAGAAGAGGCTGAAGGTTCCCAAAGTGGAGGAGTTCACCATCAGCTTTACCGATGGGGTGTCTGAGAGACTTAAGGTAAGAATGAATGGTTCTCGAAACTTGCGGTGAATTAAAAAAAAACAAAAAAAATCTATGATTTTCTATGATGCAAAAAAAGACAAAACAAAAAAGGTTTCGACTTCATGGCTGTAATTAAAGGATATTTATTCATCTGACATTTCCTCCCCTGGGCTAACCCAGATTCAATCAGTGTGAGCAGGCTGGACTGCCAGGTTAGTTTAGAAATACACCTGCTGTTGACTCAGTTCGCTATGCAAATACCGGGGAGGTAGAGATGCAAGCAGCGCTGCGGACAAAGAAACGGAAAAAATTGGTGATAATATGAATATCTCATGCAGCCGTGAACACGGTTCTCCATCTGTTTCTTCTCTCATACCCATGTAATCATGCACTGGCCTGCAAGCACACACTCTTTTGCAGTGATGGGAAATAACTTGTTTTAAAGTATTTTAAAGAAAAACTGTGAGGCTGTTGTACTCTACTCCATTATACCCGACTTTATACAAGACAGCATTTCAAAGGGAAATATTGTGCTTTTTACTCCATTACATATATTTGACAGATAATATTGCAAAGTCACTTTACCGATTGAAATTTCACATTAAGATTATGATAAACCTATAATATACAACACATAATCAAATCATTATTTTTCAGATGTCTATGAGCAGTTAGCATTTCAACCGAAGACTGGTTTCCCATTTAGATTTCTCGGTCTGTCTCGTTCTATTAACCATTTGAGGCCCACAGACGTCAAATTTTCCAGCATTTCACAAGAAAGAGACGACCAGAGAAAAGAACAAAAAAATAATCGTCAGATTTATCCGGCGACTCAAACTGGACAAAACTACATAAGGTGGGGAAACACATTATGACTGTGGGGCTGAGCTGATTTTGAATATGATCCTCGGATCCGGTCGCCGCCATTGGTTCTCACGAGACATAGCAGTATATAAACAGTCCCAGCGGCTGGCCGCCGTCCACGTTTGTTTTAGTAGGGGTAAAGGGACAAGCGACAGCCGGGGCCCTCACGGATATAGGTGGCGTGGTGCGCCGCCCGTTACCTGCGCCAGAGCTCCCGCCATTACGTACTGCGGCCGAAATCAGAAGAAAAATTTATCGACACCTGGTGCATCGAGGAGAAGGAATAATCAGCAGCACAGGTGTTGACAAAATGAGCCGGTGTAATGTCACCGCAAGCCACCTCCCTGGTGACCACATTTAAACCTATTATTTCATCATACTAACAAGGTTTTTCCTCACGGGATGACACCACATCCATACGTGTGTGAAGATTCTGTCAGCTGTTCAATCCTGAACAATAACTCTGCGCTGTACATCCCAATCAGCTCTGTCCCACTAAGAGCGACAAACCGGCCGCTGGGCACAGATGGGGGTGGTTTTTCACGGCTTTCCCTCAGATCAGCACCTTCACAGCGGTCAGACAAACAGACAGTGAACTATTGCTCATAGTGTGTGAGATGTGAGCGGGACCTGTGTAGATGCTCTGCCCAGGTGAAAGGAAAGAGGCTTAAAGAAAGAAAATTGACCCAAAGTGTGGCGTTCAGTGTGCTGCCTAGTGCATTTACTCAGTTGTAAGCTTCACGTTCCTTTACGACACTCAGGGAATAATAAAAAAAAAGATAGATAAACCAGCTCCATGGAACAACATGGAAATGCTGCTTACACACTGTTGCATTAGTATTAAAAATCAAATTATGTCATATATATATTTACAGTCGCAAGGGGCATTTTACTGCAGAATGAGTACTTTTGGTACTATAATATTTAGCTGATTTTCCTATTGCACCTTTACCCAAGTAGGACTTTTACTTGTAATGAAGTATTTTTACATCGCTGTATTTTTCCTTTACTTGAGCAAAGGAGCTTAGTGCTTCTCCCATCACTGCCCTCCCCCAGCAGAGGCTAGAACAGGTGACCTCAGCTTTGCTTGTGAATCACCGAGTTAGGGCTCCAACAACATCTATATCACCGAGGCGCTGTGCGCTCCATTTTTTGGTCGTTAGGGGAGACCAAAGAGAGCTCATGTTGTCATGACAGCAAAGAAAACCTCCCTCTCTGGCAACTCTGACAGAGACAGAGAGAGAGATTAGAGAGAAAGTGTGCAGAACAGAGTTGTGCAAATGTCTGTGTGTGTGTGTGTGTGTGTGTGTGTGTGTGTGTGTGTGTGTGTAATTGAGCGGTGTAACACTGGCTTGAAAGGTCCTCGAAAAGCGGAGGGAGTAGGATTCGATATTGGACACCAAAAGAGGCTGTGAAATTATCAGGATGAGACAGTGTGTTGACATGCGCGCACACACACACACACACACACACACAAACACTATCACACACTGGTGCACTGAAGCTGTTTCAGAGCATCGTTGCCAAGGTTAAGGAGGAAAACGGCTTCACTTAGGCCTAAGTGAACTCTAAAGTAATGCAATGAGACTGATCTCTTTGAAAAGTCGGTATCGATGGACAAGCGTGTCAGGAATCCTCTATGTGAAGAAAATGTCCCTGAAGTTGACTGACTCCAGCTGAGCCCTGGAGTCCCTCTCACTCAGCCACGTAAAGAGGAGCATGTGTCCTAGACTTTTATGAGCTGTGCTCAAAATTACACGGGTTAAAAACGGGGGCAACATGGGCAAAATACACCCAGCCGGTGGTTTGTTAGGTACATCTAGCTAAACCTAAGGCAGCTACAATGAATCCCGACTTCATGAAGGTTATAATCTTATTTTTTTCAGTGAACTTAAAGAGGTGTTGATTCAGCTTTATATTTATTTTGGAAGCTGCAACTTATTGTGATGATATGGCACATTTTCTGGGAATCAAACTGAGAAACGTACTATGCATAAGTTAGGAATTCTTAATTCGGATTAATATAATGAATTATTTATATATATATATATATATATATATATATATATATATAAATAATTCATGTATAATTCACATATAGTAAAACCTGAAGAACCCCATTAATTCAGCACATTGATGTAGAAAAGTATACAATATCACCCTGAAAATACAAACAGCCGAATACAGTAGTTATGTCGGTATAAATGGTTGAGCGCCATCTCTGACGGTTTATCATTTTCTATCATTTGCATTTGAAACAAATACTGAGAGGGAAGAGGAGTGAACAAAGCACACGCACACCTTTCCATTGTCGGACTTCATGCCGAGATCGGCTCGACAGGTGTTTTGGAAACCCGTGAATGTGTGGCACTCGCAGAGTTGGAAACGAATCCGGACACGCTGCCAAACAGCAATGCTGAATCGCCGTGTCGGCTATTAGAGTCGTCCAAAGCATTGCCGCAGACCTCTCAATCCTGTGTGGTTCTGCCACCGCATCAGCGTTTGTTAGACAGAAGCGCATCGCAGTGTGTGCGATTTTCTGCGACGTCGGTCGGTTTCGGCTGCTCAACTGAACCGCTTGCTTTGACTGACAGAGCTGATTCTGCAGGCACACAGGCATGTCCACGCAGGCGCTCGTGCACGCGCTCGTGCACGCATGGACACACACACACGCATACACACACACACACACACACACACAGAGTACAGGGCACAGCCTGCTGTGCAGAGCAAACATTTCTGGATGAAAAGCTTGCACATCTCTTCTCTCTTCAAAGCTTTGCAGATTGTGTTGATGGATGAAGAGCTCAAATGCTCTCTAATCTGCCCTCCCTCACCGCCTTGCTCCTGCTTACCACTCTCCATCGTTTCCTCCACTCGCCTTCCCTGCCTCGGCCCCCTTTCCCCTTCTTGCACGTTCCTGCCTGCTGCATTGCTTTTATTGCTTTTTGGTGCAAACGGCTTCGATTCGAAACGTGCTGCAGCTTCATCTGTAAATGACATGTTACATTTCAGACGTTTGGCAACAGCCTTTGCTTCACGGTGACGAAGATGGTCACGGCTGTGCTCTTATGAATACAGAATAAGCCTTCTGCAAGGAAAGCGGATAGAAAAATACAGTAGGAAGCGGGGAGACGGTAGACTCGGAGAGATTTGTTACCTTGAAAAAAAAACAAAACAAAGGATATAAAACACAGTTATAATTTGGAAGTAGGGAGACCAAATATAAGACCAAATATATTTGATGATAGTTTCTCATGCGAGCTCCTTCCTTCCTGCTCTCTCCTCATCTACATCATTCCTTCCATCCCTCCCTATTTCCCAAAGGTTCCTCCCCTTAGACCCGGTTTATGTGTCATTGCTTCCTGTGTCCCCGTCCCCTCCCTCTTTCCTCCCTCTTACCCTTGTTCTGCCCCTCGGCGCCTGCCTCATACCCCCTTCCCTCCCTCCCTCTCTTTCTCCTTCTCTTTCTGATTTCTCCCAGAAGACCCGAGCTACAGCGCATTCCCTGTAGTTGCTCTATTCCGTGAGCGAACCGAGGAGGGCACGTTTCACCCCTCATTAGCTAGCTGGGGTGAAGCCAGACTACGAGCTCCTGACTTTCGCTGCGTATCGAGCAAACCGAACCTGGAGAGGTTTCAGGTAGAGGGAGGAGGAGGAGAGAGATGAAGAGAGACGAGATGGCCAGAAAGACATGTAAATAGATACCGTACGTTGAGTCGATATAATCGTAGGATTTCGGTATATTTCTTCTGATTAAACGTTAAAAAAAATGAAACAGAAATGCACAAAAAAATGACTTCATATACAACTAATATGCATCAGTGAATGTGTTCAGCAAGAATTTTAATGCTGAAATGTAATTTTTTTTAATCAACAAAATAAGGGAACAGTTCTGTTTAACTTATTTGGAAAGTTGCAAAATGTTCATACTGATTATATATTTGTCATGTTTTTTTCCTACAATATCAGCTTGTGGCAATTAAAGCACAATTCCTTTTTTTTTAATTCATTTTTATTTTCATGCCACTGACAGAACTTAGTAGGTTAGAGAAAGAAATGTCAAATGATATGGAAAAAATGTTTCAAGTGAAGAAAATCAAGGCAGCAGTTTAAGTATATGTTTAATCGTAGGTGTATTATGTAAAACCCGTTAGCCTGATATAAAGATAATGTTTTTGGGGGGTTTTCTGCATTGAAAATCATCTGCTTTAAAAAAAAAAGGTTAAATCTTTATTAGATGTATGGAATATCAAATATTAAATGAATATCAACGTTATTGGACTGGCCTCCAAAACTCAATACTTGTCTTGCTCTAATAAGACGAGTAAAATTGAGGATAGTGAAAGGTGTTTTGCTTAGGTTTGAATTCAGCTTGTGACCTTTGCTGCAAAAGACTTATTCCCTTTCATTTCCGTTTTTTTTTTTCTCCATCCTGCTCAACTGCCGAGTTTCTAATAAAAAAGAAAATGTCATGAAGAGCATCACTGGAAATGAGGACTTGGAAGAGAGGACAGGATTAGTCTGGCTCAGCGGGGCAGGGATTGAGAGATGCAGGTGTAAAGACCGATGAAGGCGAGATTTAATTCGTGTCGTCCTGCTTTGCGACACACACTTAGGACCTTCAGGCACAGCCACCCCGTTCCTACGGCAGTGACACTGTCACAGTCCCGAACGCATGCCAACGCAAACACACACGCACACACACTGACCACGTGAGAGTGCCGGGACTGCCAAGCTGAAGACGCTCGGCGCCAGCAGGAGTGAGCAGGCCTGTGCAGGTAGCGGTGGGAGAGGAGCCATCGTCCAGAACAATTATCCCATTATTACCTCCACTTCGCCCTCAGATAAAAGCTCTGCTGCAGCCTGCCGCCTCTACAGAAGGCCTTCGCTGTTTGTCAGGTTCGAGGTAATTACTGCTGAAAACCTCACTCAGCCGCCTGTTCCACGTATTGCTCTTCTTCGTTTTGTATGGATGACTAGTGGATGATTAATGCGCTGATTGCAGGGAGTGTTTCGAGCCCTTTTCTGCTCTCGGTTTAACACCCACACTGATACATGTGCGCATGCGTGTGCACACATGCGACACACACACACACACACACACACACACACACAACTGATTTTCTCTATTGATTTTTAATCAGACTTGTTTATCAAAATTCTCATAAATGATCAGACTAAGAATCTGCAGCCAGCACCTCTTTGATATTACTGTATATTTTGTCACAGCGGAGCTGGAGGCTAAATTCTAGCATCAGCGGGCCAACGTCCACACAAAAACAACGCTAGCATGCGGAGTAGTAGCAGGTCCAACGTTAACCGTATCCACTCCGTCAGCCTGGCACGTTAACGCGCCACCACTGAAACTTTTGACCTGACGGCAGGGCCGGAAGAAAGATTAAGGGATCACCAAAGTTATTACAACTCATCCCTCGGTGGAGATGTATGTCTGTACCTTGTTTCATTCCAGTCCGTCTGGTAGTTGTTGGAACATTTCACTCAAAACACCACAAAGGTTAATGTCATGGTGGTATTAGAGGAAAAGTCGGAGGATCACCGAAACCATGGGGATTTATCATCTTGGAAACACTGATGTTTGGACGACATGTCATGGAAATCCGTCCAATCCGGTGGAGCTATTTCACTATAAAGGGCACTACTTTTTGTAACTAACTCAGGTAGAAAATATATACAAAATATAGAATTTAAGCATCTGCCCCTATATTTGTACCATCATAAATGGATATGTGCTGCATTCAAGAGAATGTGCATCTTTCTGTCTTTTTCCTTATGAGTGACTTTGATGAGTACACACACCATTATATACTTCTTGCAGATCCTGCAGGAGCATATACTACAACAGATGCATTAGGTGAGAAATGGACAGAAAATTTATATCCTAAATGCCTACTAGCGATCTGTTTATTCTTTGAGTTTTCTTTTTTTTTCACACATATGAACTCGATTTTAAAAAGCTGTCTTGAATGTACTAATAGTCTTGTATTATGGTTATCTACACCTTAGCAGTTCTTGTTTTGCCCAACGGCAGCTTTGAAGTAATCGGCAACAGCGGCGAGAGTTTCTTAACCTGTTCAGGGATTCAGCCGGGCAATCCCTCGACCTCACGCCATCCATTCACCGTCGTCTCGCTCTCTCTTCATCTTTCACCGCGCCCCTCCCTCCCTCCCTCTCTCCTCCCCGTCCTTACACCTTCGCCTTCCCTCCCTCCCTTACCTCATCCGCCCAGCTCGCCATTTTGCCTCCATTCACCCCCGTGCTTCTCATTTCTCTCTCGCTTCCTTCGTGTCATCGCAAGCCAACAAGAGGTGGTGGCGCACTCTCTCTTCGCACTTATTGCTGGAAAGCGTCTTGGGACACCTCAGACACAAACACAGTCACACTTCCTGTTACAGTATAAATGCGCCAGGTCCAAATTGGCTGATATACAAAGATATCATATTGATCCAAATTGGCTTCCGATTAAATGAACCAGCCAGATGTGATACCTAGAACTTACACCCTTGGTGTGCACATGCACTTGAAGCACACACACACACACACACATACACACACAGATACACACAGATACACACACACTGACTGACTGACTCATTTTTAAGTTATCAACTGATTCAGGCTGCAGGTTTCAGTTCAGATCTCAGCTGGATATGATAGTGGTATTGCCTCCGTGTGAGCAAGAAAATCAGTTATCAGTGTTAAACAGAACTGGGGGGGCTGTTAACAGGCTGAAAATCGAAACACTGTAAAACACACTGTAAATCTAAACCAGCACACATCTGGATGGTGCCATGCGTGTGTCTTCACGCCCGGCTGAACCACAAACACACTCTCTGGTTACGCCAGTCTGCCGCCCCGAAAGGCCTCGAAGTCGACACCAGTTCGAGTCGTTTGTCACTGCAGAGAGGTCCCCCGTGTCAGCTGCCATATGAGACGCACCGGCAGACACTTTGACAGGCCGGACAGACAGACAGACAGACGACCTAGTGTCTTCAGGGCCAGGTTGAAAGCGCAGACAGACAGATAACAACAGAGACAGACACTGTTGCCGTGTGAGTGATATTTGGGATGATTTATAAGTCCAGATGGCTTCTGTCCGGCCCTACTTCTTGCTTCAGATGCCACATCAAGCAGTACCTCAAAGGACGGCGGACTTCAATCACTGTCTGCCTATCGCTATCAGCGGATTGTGAATGCATATGCATGAAACATCTCTTAACCATCTTAAACATCAGATAAACAAGGAACACTTGAAAAAAAAATTCTAGCTGCACATCCTGTTTTATCTCAAAGGTCAAGGTACAGAGAAAATCCAATTTGTGATTACAGAAAAAGAATACCGAATCCATCTAAGATCCCATCCTGTCTTTATACAAGGACACAGAGGCAGCAGCATCCAAACTCTATATCTTTGACTTAATAACTCTGTTGTCAGGGGTTGCCAGGACTAAAAAGAATATCTGAGCCTGAGCAATGGCCGAGACGTCCGTGTGATCTGACAGCATTAACTCTCTTGGCAAACATTTTCATATGCAGCCCAACTTGTGTGTGTGTGTGTATATATGTGCAAGTCGGTTTTCATGATCCTAATCTAAAACGATTCTATCTAATCCAATTCTGTTCTGGATATTGTTGAATAAAGTCCAGGTTTCTTTGGCTCATAATTGGTGTGTTGGGAAAAGCCTGTGAACAGAATTATTCTCCGTGTCTTGTGTTTTGATAGCAAGCAGGATGTCTCTAAAATGTTTTAGCATATTTCAATGAAAATTGTTAGAAAATTAGGTCATCGCCCAGAGGAAAGAAATAATCAGTGTCTGGTGCTGATCAAGCAGTTTTAGAGGTTTGCTTCACATTACAAGATTGAGCGTCTTTAAAAACAATTTTTTTCTATTTTCTCATTACTAATGGTGTTACTGAAATGAAACAAAAAAATCAGTTCACACACACACACACACACACACACACACACACACACACACACACACACACACACACACACACACACACATATATATATATATTGCAGGGAGTGTTTCTAGCCGTTTTCTGCTCTCAGTTTAACACCCACACTGATACATGTGTGCATACGCGTGCACACGTGCAAACACATATACACACACACACACACACACACACTCACATATATGTATGTACACATATATACATATATGCATATATATACATATATATGATTAGTGGTTGTAGTAATTATGAGTATTTTCCATTGGGACCAAAGGAGGAAGTAGTGTTCACAGATTTCAACCCTTTCTCATAGAAATTCATATACTACTAAAATGTTTTTCCAATTACGTTATGGCAGCACCATAACGATTTCCTGAATTATGTTCAGAGGCCAAGTTATTTTTTTATTGTTTGTTTTTTTTGTGAATGAGTGATGCACTACATTGGTTAACGCCATCGATGTCACAAAAAAAGTACATAAAAAGCGCACGACTGTCAAAACAAAACGAATTCAAGGCAGATATGACTCATTCAGAGAATAAATTCCTGCTGCATCTCAGTTGCCCAGTGGTGAATCCTCGGTTCATAGTCCGTCAGTATCTGTTCATTCTGCCACGACGAAAATGGGGACATAGAGTAAGGCCGAGAGAAAGGCAGGCTTTTATGTCTCCACGTTGAAAAGTGATGGAGCGAAGAAAGAAAGCGAGCGGTCACTGTGCTCCCTCTCCCCGGCCTCTGTCCTTAACTCTTAGAGGCTGAGCTGCGGAAGCGATTAGGAGGCAAGCAGACTTTGGATGACCGGTCTGACCTTCCACTTCTCACTTCCCTGTCACTTCCTCTAACCTTAATGTGTGCCCTTATGGTCGACTCACCCGTCCCTGCCCTTGCCGTGTTTGCGGTCGACACATCACACATCAGCATCTTTATCTATTATTACTATCATTACTTAAGTCTGTTTTGTTATCATTACTGTCACTTATATTCCCTTGGTCCCCCACCTATAATTCAAGGTCCCAATAGGTCTGAAAACACTATGATATACCAGACATGCCGAACATTACCTTTTCTGGTAAGTGTGTTGACTGACTCTCTTTACTTTCCACTGGCCATGAAATGGTAAAAAATGGTGCAGTGACCTTCCAACCATTATCACAGCAGTGTAGTGTATCTCCCCGTGATCTATTTTGCCCCCGAAGCTCCATTCGTGACAAATTGTCATACTCCCCGCTCCCAATTGAATCATACCCCTCCGCAAAATCTCCCAATCTACTCTCTAAGCACATAAATCACTTCTTTCTGTCCCCTCAACTTTTAATTCTCATATTTCTTCTCTGAACACTTCTCGGGCAACAGCGGTTCTGAGTTTGGCTTTGCTATTGTATGCACTTAAAGTTGGTGAATTTTAGAAGCTAATTTCCATTTTGTTCTTGTTGTAAATTTCTCTAGATGAGAGCATCATATAACTACCTAAAATATCGTTTTTAAAAAGTATGAAGTAATATTTATTAAAATGAAGTAAAAAAAAAGAAGTAGGCTAGTGTGCAGCCATAGAGAGAGAAATTGTAAGATAACCCTAGGGCTATTATTTTGTATAGAAAAAACACAAATAAGTTTGTAAGGGCATCAAGGATAAAAGTTAAGATAAAGCAACCAGGCAATCAAATAGAAATGTTAAAATAAAAATCCAAGATTTCAAATGAAGTTACGAAAAAAAAGTTAAAAAGTTAAAAACATCATAAAGGACAAGAATGATTTGGTTTTAATTCATAAGGGTGCGGGATCTGTTGCAAGAGACCTCACAAAAATAAATTTGAATAAATTTAGATTTAGGGAAAACAAAGAAAGGAAAAGAAAAGAATTGAAGAGACTTGCATTTTAAGTCATCTATCGGTATGACTTGCCAACATACACACACATACAGAGTAATCATCTCTCTTTGAAGTTCTCATCTGAATCACAGTAGATTTAATGTGGCCTTTCTCACAATGATCATCGGAAAAAGACCCTCTAATGTCAAAATCAAAACAGATCATTACAAAGTGATTGTAATTAATTATACAGTTAGGATGGAAAAAACATGTTTACATAAGTCTTCACCATTGCTGCCGCAGCCGTTTGGTTTCGAAAGTCACATGATTTGTTGAAATGAGAATCACCTGGGTGTAGTCAAGGAGTTGCAGTTGACTAATTAATCACAGCTGCAGCTGGAAGGTCCAACTTTTGGTGAGTTGGTATCTTGGCAGTACCTAGTCTGAGATCTGAGATCTCAGACCAGTTAGGAATTTGTAGCTGGATTTGCAAGATTTGTTCACTCACAATACCCATGTAATCTGACAGGGCTTCAGCTCATAGACACCTGTCCACACAGACTTGAGGCGCTCCATGTTGGAGCCAGTGTCGCCAAAATTTTATACGGGTTGTTACTTTAGATCACTGTGTAAAAATCAAATTTTTTACTTTTATATTACGGTTCATCATTTTTAAAAAAAATTATTTTAATATCATAAAATGAAACGAGGGAAACTTTCAAGGGGGTGAATACGCGAATACATTTTAGAGGCAAAGTAAGAAAAGTAAGAAGGATTAAGTGACCCATTACACACACACACACCCACACACACTAACAGATAGAGTTGTGTACATGGTGAACATATGTAGGAACATAAAAAACTCCCAGGAGACTTAGAGCTGGGGAGACATTAGAGTAATGAACCTTGTCTAGTGGTGTAAACAACTGTTTAGAGGTGTGCCAAGTTTGAGTGTGTGAGCGTGCATGTGTGTGTGTGTGTGTGTGTGTGTTTGTGTTGGAGGGCGGACCCCATCATTAATAATATCCTCTCTTTTGCTACATCTTCATCTAGCAGAGCAGGAGCTGATTAGCAAATTTAATCCAGATGTTTAGTGTCTCCTCAGAGACTGATTCACAATTAGTGTGTGTGTGTGCGTGTGTGTGTGTGTGTACTAGTGTTGTTTACTGCCTTGGTGCACATGTTTTATGGGTGAAAGCGCACACCGGCTTTCAGATGAAAACTTAGGAACAACTGAGTGTCACCAGGTCGTGGAGTGGTGGTTTTGCAGGGTCTCGGCACAAGGATGATTTTTTTTCGTCGTTGTCGTGTTTATGCGTTTACGTCTTTGTCTTTTTCACCCCTTTCTGTCGCTTTCAATTTCTCGTTGCCGGCGTTTTGAGCCCACCCGCTATTTGTTTTGGAGTCTACGCCCCTGGAGGACATTTCTCCTCCGAGCGGCGTCTCCAACCTATACGACAGCCTGCTCCACAAACCTTTGATGTTTTGTCTCCACGGAGACTTTGCTTAATTGGTGTACGTTAGCAAAATTAGCATCTATCTCCTTCCGACCATGCACTGCCTCACTTGGTCCCAAGCTTGTAGATTCTTCGTGCGTGTGAGAGAATGACTTTTGATGTTCTTTAACGGCATATCTTACTACAAAAAAAGGAGAGGAGGTAAAATCTGTATAGACAAACACACCAAAAAAAGTACCTTTAGTATTCCGATGCCCACAGACCCTCTCAGGTTGCATTTAGCCTCATGTCGCCTATTCCCCACGAGGCTGGTGCTTCACTAAAAAAGGAAACAGCTTCAAAAGGAAAAACAGAATGCAGATTACTTTCCTTACTTTCCCATGAAATCTGCTTTTTGAGACCGTAGAGAGTCTTCGCTGCTGTCGTGAAAAATAGGCCAAGTCACTCGGACAGTCGGCACATTATCTTTTAGTGCTCAGGGTTTCAAATCTCTCATCTCCCAGCAAAGCATCAGAGCAGCCGGATCCTTCAAGATTACATCAGAAACGTTTGATTGCTACAACTCGATTTGACTAATATTGCTGTGATCCTGTGGTTTAAGATCATTAAAATCTGAAAAATCTTGAAATGAGATGACTGTAATCTGCATTAATCAGATGTTAAACGTGTGATGCTTGTACTTTTCACAGGCGGTTAGGATTTTAGAAAGTCCTCTAGTTGGTTTCTGGCTGGAATATCTCCCATTTGGCTTGAACACACAATCTGAATGAAGCAGAGGCCTTGCTTTGTTCCCCCTGGTCAGTACAGTGGCCAACTTGGTCTGGCTAAAAAGAAAATTCAGCAAGTCTTACTGTGCTTTTATGGAGGAGGCTGCAGAGGACGTTAAAGTACAAAATTTTTTGTCGCTCACCTCTGGATGTGCACGATCATGGAGAGAGAGGAGATTATATTGTTCAACACCAGACAGAATTAAGTTTTTAATTGAAACGGCTTTTACCTTCTGCACGTCTGCATTTTTTTTTTCTATTTATTTGACAAAGAAGCTTTAACAGGACCAAATCCGACTTAATCCTTAAATTTGGTGATCAGAGACAGCTGTCAACATAAAAACCCTTATGCAGCTTTACTGAGTGAATTGTTTTCTTAATGGTATCTGAGTGACCTTTACATGAAAGAATGGATCTCGATAAAATCACTTCACAAACACAGAAATAAACACCAACTTCATACTTCATAAGTGTCCAGAAATTGACAATGTGTGTACCAGCGCTTGTTGAGCCCACCAGACAAAACCTCACCAAACCTTCTGCAAAGCTCTGAGGATGTTCTTGTGCTCAGACCTCAGCTGACCCAAAGTCACAGGAAAGATCTTGTGTTTTCTTAGGCTGACATTTTATCAGTTCGTGTTTTTCTATCAGAGACGCGATGCATCTCGACAGCTGAGTGTTTGCACTTTGTTGCCACACCACTGCAGCTGAGCCCGTCTCGACCGGATCACCAGTCCTCGAGAGCCCGAATCCCTGTGCACGGTCTCCTTGACATCCCCCCCGCCCCGTCTCAGATGCTCCACGCTGAGGTAGCCGGCTTCCCAAACGATCTCTTTGTTGTCCTTGTTCCACTGGGTAAAAACAGAGAAATCTTTGCACTGAGGCGCTCTGGGAGGGGGTATCGCGCACGTGATTAGCAGGCGCCACTACAAAAAGCATCTTGGAAGAAAATCAATGAAAAAAGTGTGCTCTTCTCAAATACAGCAGAGTTGACTATGTGGTGTTGCACCTTGCTAGAAATACAGACAGATCTGTATATAGAAATAAAGTTTTTTTTTCTACATTGAATCTTTTCTTCTGAATCTCAAACCAGCAGCAGTGGCAGAGAGTAAGTACACTATGTGCACTTACTCAAGTACTGTACATAAGTGTCTACAGAAGGTAATGACCCTTTGTAGTGGGAGTGACCCCTCAGCTGGAGAACACTGGGCTGAACTACCTGACTGCATGTAAAGTAGTTAAAGCAAGTTCCAACTCGACCAGCTGCAACAGGACGATACTGCTAATGCATTTAAATGTCGGCATTAATAATGTAATATATAAAGATATATTAGTCACGAAGAGAGTAAAGTTGCTTTAACTGATAATGCTTCTTTGCTCTAGGAGGATTTTGAATGCAGATGTTTTACTCACAGTGGATGATTGTCACACTGTGCTACAGGCACTAGCACTTAATGAACCAAATGTCTTATCCGCCACTGAAAAGATTTAAAAATCTGGTTTGGTGCCAGAATGGCCACTGCTGTCTCCTGCCAAAACTACTTTAGTTCCTAGTTTTCAAACATCACCAAGCTGCCTCGAAGTGATAATACAGTACTCCATTTTTTTGTCATCGTTTGCCCAATGCCCTTATCCATAACCTGCACATTTATATTCCATGTACAGTGACAGAGTAGGTAGTGGCTTGGTTTTTTTGCTCAAGGACACGAAGCGATCAAACCTATGACCTTTCAGTCATCCTTTCTAGTTCCCAACCACTTGCCCTAACGGGTATCCTATGACCCACTTCATTAATTTCATCATTGCAAAACTGCCTTAAGAGGATAAGAGAATATTTCATTTACATTTTTATGTAGCTTGCTGATCCCCGACTCAAGCGTTTATGTATGTGAGGAATCGGTGAGGGCTTAGTGTCTTGATTAAACACTTCAGTAGGACACATTTCTATCTACACTGTTGAATCTGGAGGCTAGACTGGATCATATGTTTCCTCAGGGGATAATTGAAGAATGTTTTTACTTAAATGTGCATTTTAATCTTCTAAGCTGTATGGACAGTTGGATGTATGATGTAATCTTTTATATTAAACCTACAGTATGTACGTTTTTTTTCTAATGATCTTTTGAAATGTGCTCCAAAACATATCTTAAAGTTGAGAGGCGCTGTGACCAGGACTTGTTGAACAGCCTGGCAGCAGAGCAGAGATATTCCTTTCCCCTCTAACCGATTCAGAGAAGGCCAAAGTCAGGGGACTGAGCTCACGGCTGTCAATCAATACATGAACAAGCTTCTGGTCTGTTATTCCTCTCGCACTGAGGCTTTAAGCTAGTATTAGCGGCTGTAAGACGTCCCTGCGGCTGACTCAGAGGCTAGCAAGCTCCCAATTCATGCACGGACCGAGGCAGCAGACGCGACGGGGATACTGGGGAAGGGCTGGGCAGAGCATAATGGAGCAGGGACAGAAAAATGCCCATTACAACTTCAGCACTGGTTTAGAACCCAAACATGCATGCTGTTGACAAAAACACGCCACAATGGAGAAAATCTCCGAAACCAATCCATTATAAACCAATCCCCTTTAACTTTTGATGTCATATTTTTCTAGTCTTTTTTTTTTTTTTGCCATCGTTTTTATCTGTTGTGATAAAACATGGCCACATGGCTAAAAAGGAGTAATTTGGAGAAAGACACTCAGGTTGTAAACAAGCCACCAGTTATCAGAATATCAGGCATTTCTAAATCACGTTGTTTATGATGGCACTCATAATATGGGTAATAGTACTGCACCAAACAGGAAAACACTGCACACAACTACAGGAGGGTAGGTCAGATTTGAACCAGGAATTTAGTCGGCAGACTTGTAAATGGATATTTAAAACCGAGAGTTACTGTGTATAGTAATTACACCATTTTTTTCCTCTTAAAAAAAGATTGTCTAAACTTAGGGTTTGTTCACAAACTGACTGATCATCTGACTTCTCGTGTTTCTCGCTTCGTCTGACTTCTTTCCAATGATGCAGATGCTTTCTGATGTCTCAGCTATGAGCTTGGCGAGGACAACATTTTTGTAATGGATGCAATTGATTGCCAAAAGCACGGAAATAAAATTGTAATAACCCACAATTATCTTTTAAGGGGGCATTCGGCACTTATTTATCCTTTACTGTTGGATGTTAAATTGGATGAATATGTACAGGCTTCTGCTGCAATCTGGCCATTAAGCTTTTTATTTATTTATTCATTTTTTTTGTGAAGGCTTTTTTTCCGCTCTAGCTCAACCTGTCATGATGTTCATTAACTTCATTACTCAACAAACTTCCCTGAAGGCATTACAAATGATTACAGTCATGATAAAATGTATTTAATATTAGAACTTTTCACATTTGATATTAATCTTTGTCTCTTTGTTTGCGTATAGCTCTGCGTATCTTGCATGTCCGGCGCAAGTCGTCACTGTAGAGTATACAAAGGAGCAGAAACTAATCCATGAAAAACTGCTGGACTGAGCTTCTTTTTTGCTGCTATTGAGAAGGAGTCAGAGGGGTAATAGGGAGATGGATGAAAAATAGTTGTTTATGCTTTCAGTGGTATATTGATTGATGCATCAACTGATACCCCATTGTGTTTGCTGCTCGCCTGCCCGTCTGCCTGCCTGCCAGCCTGCTTACTTCTGTCTGTCTCTCTCTACCACCTGCTACCAAGAGAGGGAACAAGATCCTCCATTTGCCCCTCGATCTCTATCATTTGCTCCCTGTCGGCCTTTCGCTTGCTGCTTTATTGTCTCTGTCATCCCCTCCTTTATTTCTCACTTTGCTCCCTCTGTCACTCTGTTATCTGTTTTTATCAGCGTCATTTTTCTCTCGCATCCCTCCCCTGTCACACACCCACTGACCCTTTCTCTCCCTCTCTCCCTTTCTCAGACATGCTCTCCTCTTTTCCTAGAGTGATTTTGAGGAGGTGGGTGCTTCCCCCGTACGGCCTGTCAAGTCCCAGCAGTGAGAGTGTGGGTGGGGTGGCGCGAGCTCACATAGGAAAGCGTTGAGGAAAAACCAAACAAAAAACAGAAATCGTATGTCGAACGGTGTTGAAACGGGCTGTGAAAAAGCATATCCCTTTTTGAGACTGCCTTTGATCTTACTGGATGTCTTGTAATTTGGTTTTTCTTTCTCTATAATGCACAACGTTCTACAGCTGCAGCTGCTACCATAGCCTGCAGTTCAGTTTGGAGCACTGTATATTAGAATGTGAGTATAGGCTCTTTTGAATTGAAATCAATTAAGGGCTTTAAAAAAAAAACCTTAGACTCCTACTTCTACTTCTCCTAATTCTTAAACTACTTACAGCTTAAAATGTTCATATTCACTTAATCTCTAGATGAAGTTTGCAGGTGTGAATTCAGCAATCTTTGAAATAAATAAAATGTTTTATATTTTGTAATGTTGGTCAGACAAATGAAACAATAAGATGAGACTGGGCTTTAAGAAAAAGCGATTTATTTATTCATTTATTTTTAAACTGTTTTGGACAATCTATAACCCAAAGTAGAAGTAGATCTTCTGCCTATATTTATGTATTTTAACTTGTTTTCAAACAAACATTGAAGGATTGGACATTTAGGGAGATATATACATATTCACTGTCTTGCAGAGATACATTAGAAGACAAAACAGGCTAACCTAGCTTCACATAAAGACTGGAAGCAGGGGGAAACAGCTAGCCTGGCTCTGTTCAAAGGTAAAATCCTCCTATCTGTACAGAAACCACAGGGTAAAAAATGACAATCCACCATTTTACAGAGGGTTACGAACCTGAATATCTTTTGGCTGGGACTAGTAATATTCCTGGAGTCTTCATTCATTACTTGGCAGCTGGTTCTGGCCAAGAATTAGAGTCGCCTCACTCTCCTTTTTATCTGACCAAGCGGGGTGCCCAAACTTAGATAGATTAATTGCATATGCTGCAATTATTTTTTTTAATGTCACGTTACTGCAGGGATTGTGTTTACTTCTTTTCACTTAAAAAAAAACAACAAAACAAAACTGTAATTTGTCTGTAAGCTGCCACCTCGGCTTGGTTCTCAGATGTGATCTTTAAATCTCTTTGTGGTTGTTACTGGCAATTTTATTTATGATTTTATAGTTAGATTGGTGGGTAAAAAAAAGAGATGAGTCTCTTTTAACTGTGTTTAGGTTTTACTGTGCTTTCAAGTTTTAATTTGCCAGTTCCAATTTCATTTGGGAAAACAGAAGTAATGGGTTGCTGTTAAAATGCGTTTCTGCATAAAAGCCTTGCTCAGGCTTTAAATGCAATCTTTTTATCCATGTGAATAGTAGGGTTTCTATTGGCCCTTGGTGGATTGGGTGAAATGATTAAAGCCCAGCGGGCATAGTCACCTGCCATGCAGTCAATCCAGTCTTCACTGATGGAGCCAATCCTTGTTAAGGACACGTTGTGCTTTGTCCAAATTATAGCCGCATGCTGCGAATGTACCTGCTTCCAAGAAAAACAAATGTTTTGTCTGTTATCTGTGTCGCGCAGCAAACAGGATGATGGTTGTGCTGGTGGTGATAGTTGTGTAGGATGGCACAAACTGGACCGCTAATGACACAGCCACCACATCGACTGTATTTGAAAGAAAATAGGCTGATGCTGATGTGGATAGGAGAAGCTGCCATGTTGGGAGACATCAGAGCCTCATATAGACCATCATTCAATTCTATTCTATTCCATTTTGCTCTATTATATTCTGTTTGTTTGCTTGTGCTCAGCTATCCGCACCCTTTGCACAGCTTCAGCTGATATCAGGTAAATAAGAGTATTTTCTTATCATAGAGGGAACGTTGCATCAGGCCGGTAGATACTGGCAGATAAAAGTATGAACCGACTTCATGCATGGAGGGAGTCTTCATCTGTGAGCTGTAGCGTTGCCCTGGCGACCTTCTAAGGTTTATTGCGGAGTTCAGCCAGATTATGAATAATGGAGAAAGGTCAGGATAGATTTTTAATGGATTTATACACCACATGGCCACAGCTGCATCAACAGGGATTTCAGAGCGATCACTTCGATTACAAAGGGTGTGTTTTTGCTTGAACTGTTGCTCTGACTGCTGTTGCTGCTCTTTTGAATCATTTAATGTTAACATATGTTATACTCTCCATGCCAGGATTAATCCCACTAATCTGTTGCATGTATGTGCAATGTCTTGACCTAATTTAAAGCAACATTAAAGGGTGGCCCGAGAATATATTGCAGTAGGAAGCGGTTTCATTAAATAAATAATCTGCTGAATGTTTATTTCAGTGTCTGACAAAATGCATACATAAAAATGGAGACAAATTTCATCCATTTTAGTCTCGTAAAAGGGCAAATCTCCTTAGCTATTAGGGACTGAAGGGACTGAAGGCGCTGAAGGCGTCATTTCATGTTCAAAGTGTCCGGGCAAAAATTTGCTCAATGATATGAGGAGCTTTACGGTAATCCCTCGTCTTAATAAGCCGTTTCATGTACATCGCTATTCAAATGGGGGTCAGGGTGGGTCTTAATCAGTCATTCCACATCTGTTGTCACTCCAAAAGGCAGGTCAACGTGACTTGAAATGTGCACTTTTAATGCACTGCTTTGTGTGATGGGGGAGATGTAATTTGCCAAGAGTGTCAGGAGCAACCAAGGCTGAGAGTCTTGTCCCCCAGTTGACACCAAGTAAACAGTCAATTAACTTGCGTGTCCCTGTCCACCCCCATAACGCTGATGGAGACTGATGATCACACCCATGTGTAATTGCTCTGACATCTCGCTGTGACTGATCATAGAGGGAGCGGTAAATTGAGAATGGCTTCAACGCCGGCCTCCGTCTAGAGACAGAAACAGGAAATTAGAAATATTCAGCCGTAATAAAAGGTTCTGTTTTCAACTCACTCACTGGGGTAAATCTGACTTTTTGTGTGTCTTTTCTTTCTATTTATTCATTTATTTTTGGAGTATGAAGGCATATGCTTGCACCACACATACCTACAGTGGCATTTGTGACTTGGCAGACAATACCGTTTTTAACACTGATATCCTTTGCTCTTCATTTACATAATTCTAATTAAATGCTCACTCAGAAGCACCCAATCATATTGTCAAGTAGAAAGTAGAAGGCAACAAATCCTTTTATATGTTAATCTGCTTTACTATGACATTGTCTAGTCTGCCAGGGAAATATATATTTCACACCTCAAACTATGCAGAGACATCAATATGCAGAAATACATGTATTATTTCCATTATTTTAGATTAGCTATGCTTCCGCCTGGTATTAAGCCTTTTTCACACTGCGTGTATTGTGATTCTCTTCAAATGCTTTTCTGAGCAAATACTGGTAACATTTCAAGGTTCCTTGTTGTGGAAACTGACCAGAACATTTGACTTTGTTCCAGTGTCTGTAATTATATATTTTATCTAGACCAGCTATTGAATGGCTTAATTTGCCCATTTGAGCTACTCAGAGCTTTTTTCCGTATCAGAAAGTGCAATTTATATGTGTCTGCCACCAATGAGCCTTTTTTTTTTTTTTTGTTCCTCTTTTTTCCTTTTCCTGCTTCTGGCAGTAAACAGCTGGAAACATTTAGTAAGTAGATGAAGGTTCTCCTACTGACTCGAGTGCACCGACAATCAGCATGAGTTTGATGGCTTGAGCTACAATGACTGATTCATGTGGCTGGTTTTAAAAAACAAAAAGCCCAACAACTGTTAACTTATCGAGGATAAAACTCAGTATTATCCACTGATGCCGTCAACATTGCTCATTATACTATTGTGCATCTCATCTCAGACTAAAAAGTCAAATGTTTGAAAGAAAACACCTACTTTACACTTTTATTTTGGTTTGTTTCGCATTTGCTTGGAGTCATTAGTTTTGATGTCAGAATTTTATCAAATTATAATACAACAATATGCCCTTTTGCTCTTGATGCACTGTGCGTGTATGCAGCAAACAAAAAAATATAAGCTGCTTTGCTCAAAAAATCATAGAATGTATGGAAATGTGTAATAATAGTCCACTTAAGCTGATACACTAATTAATTATTGCCTGACCGTCCTAATTCGATAGGCCTTTGTGGAAACACAGCTTATATGAAGTCCTGTATATTAAGCGCACGTCAGATGACAAAATTTCACCATCTGCAGAGAAGGATGTGACATCTTTGAGGATTACAGGAAGCTTTTATGTAAGCTGGGACAAGTCTGCAGTAGCTTTAGTGAGCTTTGTTCTTTCACTTTTACAGGAACATTGGTGATTTATTGAGCAGGGAACTTGTGGAAAGTTTTTGCAATGCATATTAATTTCACCATAAACCTAATTAGTAGTTTGTATTTACAGCAGACCTGGTAAACATTTTGACTGTCGCAGTGGGAGAAGGACAGGTCTAAACAATGAATTTAATTGGTTTTAATTTGTTTACTTCAGTGTCGTTAAGAGTCCTTAATGTTGTAGTAACACCTGTGCATTACCTACTATCACAAGTCTGCTGTGAGAAGGGTCTGTCAGAGGATAAAGTCCTGGTACAGCATATTTACCGTGTACAGAATTCCTTCACCGTGTAGAAACAATAAAAAACAACAAAGACCAAAACAAAACAAGACCACGGCCAGGCAGAGGGGTAATTATTCTCACATGCGACTGATTTGCGTCTCTGACTTCATGTCTTCTGTTTGTCTAAACCAAGCAGCGCAGTGTCCGTGAAAACAAAGTCGTTTTTAACAGTGTCACAACCTGAGTCATTCATCACATGACTCAACAGGAACACCTTGCCTTGAGGTGCCATTGACCTCAGTCAGCAGCATCTTACCATTTGTTATGATCAAACACACACAAAGACACACACTAGGGCACATGCTCCATCTTTCTCACTGTCCAACCATAACCCTGTCCTGCATGTATAAACCATACACTCAAAATACTCCTTTTATTGCTATGGCAAACACACACATGCACACACACACACACACACACACACACACACACACACACAACCATACACACATACACTGACTGACGAATGTCCTCCCTCCAGGTGACGATTCTGATCATCCTGGCCCTGGCCTTCCTCGCCTGCATTGTGTTCCTGGTGGTTTATAAAGCCTTCACCTACGACCACGCCTGCCCAGAGGGATTCATTTACAAGGTAAGTGCCATAATTGGCCTTTATTTCCTTTCATAGTGTTACCGTGCATCTGTCTACAGGCCTGAGATAGACAGGGTGTCAGCCGGGCGGTCGGATTGTGCGGTGCGTCACAGATTAGCCTCTTCCCAGGTAAATAGGCCCGTAAGTAAAAATAATGCTCGCTCCTGAATAATTTGTGTAACATATGTTTGGTTTGGTCGGCCCGTCCACTGTGCCTGAATTAAATGCACGGCTTTCACTTTTTTCCCTTCACTGAACGGACATCTGTGTGAGTTAGCTTATGCCATAGGTGTCCTTGGAGGAAATTAAAGGCTGTGGGAGCACAGCGTGTCGGACCTTACATGGGATAATGCGAATATACTGAATGTCTCTGCCTCCTGCGTCCCAGCGATGGCAGCATGACCTGAAGATCTGGTCTCGGATAATGCAGAGTAGCTTATTTAGCTATTGTACCGCTGCTGTCACAGCTGACAGTCAAGATATTAACAGTCTAAAAGGATCCGAGGCTCAGCAGTACATGAACAGAAATGAAGTCAGGTTTGTTTGATCAAAGGAGTTGGAACAGAGTCCTTGTCTTTAGCATACTGTTAGCTCCGGCACACACCGCTTCAGTGAAATTAATAACTAATGGAAGGTATCATAATGGAAAATGTCCACCCCAAGTTCCCAACAACCATAGATGACATCGTAAGAATGTTATCAAACAACAGTCAAAATCCAAAGGTTTTAAATTTTCATTGATGTTAAACAGAAAAAAGCAGCGGATCTTCAGGTTTAAGCAGCTCAAAATAGTAAAAGTTTGGGCATTTTTCTTAAAAGTGACTCAAAGGATTAATCAGTTAACAATTGTTGGTGCCAGTTAAGTAACTGATCAATCGATTATTCGATTCTCCACTAGCCTTTGCTTAAGCGCAAGAGACACTCAGTCCTCTCTGCCCTTCACTAGCTCCTTCCCTGCTTTTCAACAGAGCCTCATTCACCACCCAGTGTCCCGTGGGAGAGGGAAAAAAAAATAAAACACTCCCTCCGTACCAGAATTATTAGATTAGTAATCATTAATCAGTGATATTGTCATGACCAATGTAATTAAGCGTCATTTTATGGCTTTGTTCTCTGACGCTGAGGCTCCTTTGTTGCCGGTCACGTCATTAGCCATGTTGACCATGTGATGAAATTTAGACAAATTAGCCTTACCCCCAATTTTGCAGCGAGAACTACGTCGTGGTTGACTCCTGCTCCACATGGCTGTCTTATATGGCACTCCTCATCCACCATCTGCTGTTCAGAAATGTACTGTGTTATAGTTTAAATTTTACAGTGCACGGATGCAGACAGCCTCTCCTCACCTCACCTCTCCTCCTGGTACTTTTAGATTTCCACTGCACTGCACTTATAAGTTTCGCAGCATTTGTGGGAGGTCACCTTGGAAGTCTGTATCCGTGGTCAGATCTAGTCTTTTAGGTGGAATAAATCTAGTTTCAGTCTCACAACCTCTGCAGGGGCTCAGACTGCAGCCTGCAGAGGTATTATTACTAGTGTCACGTGCACACTCACCAGGTGCAAAAGTGTCGACAGAGAAAGGTGTGCGCAGCCCTGCACGTAAGCTCGCCCACACAATATGGTGCTCGCGAGGTTGTCAATACATGAATATGCTAATATACACACATGTCCCACTAAAGCATTATGGCCTGTGATTCTCAATTCTCCTCTAAATGTTAGTATACAGAGCCATACTGACAGCTTCAGTTATATAAATGGCCGCTTCATCCTCTTTATTACTAGATTTAAGGTTTGAGACTGTTTTTTTTATGGAAATGCTAAAATGACCTTGAAACTAAACACAGTGTTTTTCTTATCTGCTTATCAAAGCTATTCATTTAAATTTCTTGTGAGAGATTTGTGGTCTTGAGTCAATGTTTTTGCATAACGGATGTAAATTGATTCTTGAGTTTTCTCTGTCTCCCTTTTTTTTTCCATTCGGCTGCTACAGGTGCTGCTTCAACAAACCATGACAGTTGTATTCCAATTACATAATAATTAAAAAAAACAAAAAAAAATACCCAGTTCCATTTCTCCTCTCTGTTGTCCCAATTCAAATTGTTCAGTAAAATAAAAACAGAAATCGCTTTTAATGCGAGTTTGCCATCTAAATACGAAACTGTTAGAGTGAGCAAGTCTGGAAGATGCGGGAGGAAAAAAGCCTTTTATTGTTTTCCTCCCATCACAATTTTGTGCACATTTTGCTGTCTCCCACAGCTACTAGAGGATACTGACACTTATCAGTAAAATGTAATTACTGGTCAGTAATATCAAGAAAAAACCCCCACTAATGTCAGATGTGAGCTCAACTGGTCAGTCGTCTATAGAAAGTATGCAGTTTTCCTTGATGTTTGACTTTATTCTGACCGGCTCATTTTTAGCCTGAGAAGACTTGACAACAACAACAGTATCTTTTTTTAAAAAATCAGATTCTGTTGATGTAGAAACAAGATAAGTTCCTGATTATGCATGGTACGAACAAAACGTGGTTCAAAACTATGTATGTTTCCCTCAAATCATCCAGCACTATAAAATCGTTCAGTGGAGCTGTCCTACCTTGCCAGATGATAATAAAAAGATTATCCACATAGCACCTTTAAAGATAAATCTTCTTAACCTCGCTGCTCTCTTTTCCCGTCACAGCACAAGCGGTGTATCCCAGCCTCTCTGGAGGCCTACTACGCTGCGCAGGACGCCAACTCCAGGGGCCGCTTCTACACAGTGATCAGCCACTACAGCATGGCCAAGCAGACCACCTCACACTCTGTCTCCCCCTGGCTTCCTGGAGGGGTGGCGGGGCAGCAGCATGACGCCAAACCGCCCAGCAGCGAGGGCCACTGAGTTAGCTGAACAATTTAAAGGATGTTGTAAACACACACGGACACACACAGACAGGAAGAAATACATGCAGACGTAGACGCAGACGAACACACACACGCACACAGACACGCACACGTGGGAGAATATGTAGAAATTTACACAAAAGAGATGCACATCAACACCGCAGCTACATATATAATGTCAATATAGAGTAAAAAACATGCATGCAGGCATTAAAACACATTAGCACATGCTAGGCCATATTCTTACTTAACTTGTCTGCCCGTTTATGTGCTCTCTCTCTTAGTGAGGAGCATTTCCCATTGATCTTTTGGTCTCTTGGGAATATCATCATCTGCTGATAGACACTTGCATTAACAAACACAAACACACGCACACAGTCTGCTCTTTTGTTACCCTGTTTACTCCCTCCCTCTCATTTATTATTTATTGACTGTCATGATATGATTATTTTTTACTGTAATGTATGGACAGTTTGTATGTGATTACCCGGCAACTCTCTGTACAAAGGCGCGTGTCGATGCTGAATTTCACGCTTTCTCTATGTGACTTTTTTTTTTTCTTAGCCCCTTTTCTTGCCTTGACTTTCTTATCCAAACTGTGCGTCTGGCAAACACCACAAACACAGACAGACACACACACACACACACACACACACACACACACACACACGCACCCCCCCACACACACACACACGCACACATTATATTTCAACCCAAAGTACGTTGTATGTATGGTGTTGTATTGCTGTAACACATTTTTAAACACAAACTTTCAACTCTGAGGAAGGTTTTAATGCCATTGGCCACATCCACAGCAAATCCTGAGTTGGCTGAATGAATTTTTCCATCATGGCTGTTTGATAGGTCACATCCGTGCTGTGCTACACATTTTAAATCCTGAAATCCCCCAGTGACCCAAGCTGTACATAGAATTGTGCATTCAGGCTAGTTTTTTGTGTGTACGCATTGTAGTCGCTTTTATAAGGAGTTTTTTTCTTCCTTTTCTTTCTTTTTTTTTTTTTAATAGACCTAACATTCCTCCATGCAAGCTACTTACATATTGCTTTAGCTGCCAGTCTTGTAGATCCATCTAACACAATGTTGCAGATTTGAAAGGAAATACTGTTCATATCACTGTCTCTTGCCAAAACTCTTATTTTCCACCGTGTACCATTATGTTTATAGATGGGCTTCAACTTCCGCTGAGTTTTGTTCCTGTGGTATTTTTTTCATTTTGTAATGTTGGATCTGTTGTCAAAAGCGCTTTTATGAGATAATGTGATGTTGTTAGTTAATATGTAGCGATACCTGGTGTAATTTATCAGTGTGCATCCTTGTCCCCCTTCTCTTGGTTTGGATTCCAAATAAAAACAAGCTGTGACCTGTGCTGAGCGTGTGTGTGTGTGTGTGTGTGTGTGTGTGTGTGTGTGTGTGTGTGTGTGTGTGTGTGTGTGTGTGTGTGTGTGTGTGTGTGTGTGTGTGTGTGTGTGTGTGTGTGTGTGTGTCCCACCTACCCGCTCTGTCTTGTTAGCGCTCACACGGCTCATAACGCAGCCCCGAGGAGGTGCAACGTGCACAAATAGTGACAGATTTTCGTGCAGCGCGTTATATTATTCAGATGTTTTACTCCTACTCAATTTCATATTACATCAGATATGTAGTCTGCTGTCTCTGTGTGGAACTTTCCAGAGCATTGGAGAGCAGATTTGTGGGCTGTAATGATGAGCTCCATGGATTGACAGCAGAAAAAAAAGGCACGAGAAAAATACCTGTATCTGTAATGGCTACTGAATGTATTATTCATCTACAGAGTCTTCTGTGAATGTCAGATAAGGCCCCTGTTTTTCTCATGTGCAGCACTAACAACATTGTCCTCGGTGAGTGACGTGAATAGCCGATTTTCCTAATTAAGGGCATGTATTCTATCAGCTGTCTGTGTGAGGAATAAAACAGGCACTGGATGTGACAGCTCTGAGAGAGAGAGAAGAAAAGATAGCAAGAAGGAAAAGTCAGAAATAAACTCACTTTGGACGCAAATAAACACATGTACAATTGCTTCAACATAAAAAAAATTCTGGAAAGTTGGCATCAAATGGCGATAATTACATTTATCTTTGCCCCTTAAACACAAGACAGATGGTATAGCAGTAATACTAAAATTGAAGTATTTGACCTTGTTTTTGATAATTTCACAGCATCCCATCAGTGTTGCAAAAAGGCTGAAGGATAAAAATGCTTCACCAGTGGTGTCTGTATTGTTCACTCTACAAAGTTGTTCCACTTCCACAAAGTTGCAAAAAACATAAAAATCCAATTTTGCCATAAAACAGCAGTGATTGTCCAGAATGGACTACTGTACCTATTGATGTTTATGAGATACATTTGTTCTATTAGAGTAGACTCATTTAAATTGTTTATATTATCACCCAACTGAACTTGCTGCTCATTTGAAGGTCTGCAAAAGGATGTACAAGTCAGAGTAGAACTGACCACAGTATAATATACAGGGAAGTATCGTAGCAGGGCACACCGCTGCATTGCATCTTACCGCCTTTCAAAAGGCAACAAAACAACCTGACTTCTCAACATCAGCACGTGTTGTGTTGGTGTCGCATCCTTCTGGAAAATAAATAACAACACCGACTTCCACAACGGTTTCTTTCTGACTGGTATAAATATAGCTCCTGTCATCTTTAGCACGTGCTGTTACTACCGAGGGCCCAGGTCTACACCAGTGGCTCTGTGCCAGCATCAGCATGCTGACATTCTCACAATTACAGCGCTAATACGATGATGTTTAACAGGTTTCATTTCTACCTTGTGCACAATCTCAATTTAGCATGTTAACATGCTAGCATTTGCTACTTAGCACTAAGCACGATAGGACAGCTGAGTTTGACGGAAATGTCGACCAATCGCAAACCGAAGCACTGGACTTTAAAATATAGGAAAATCTGTACAATAAAAGTACATAAGTCAGTAGCGTTAAGTTGCTTGGTTAAACACTTAAATGTTGACAAATTATCATATAAAATCATTTTCCTGTTGTTTGCATTTTTCTTTACTCCCCTGTGGATTACAAAACAGAACCGACTCAGACACTTGATAGAAACTGGACAGATGGTTGCTTATGCGGTGCTTACACAATGCCATAACAGCGCTGACATGCTGTGAACTGGGGGGGGGGGGGGGGTCAGGCGGAGAGAAGCAGCTGGTGACTTCATATGGGCAAGGAAAGGTACATGGTTGTCCACGTCCTTCAAAGGCCAAAAGAGGTCGACCGGAGAGATGACCTTGGCACACCTTTGGAATCGACAATGACTTACATGAGAAGAAATGTAAAAAGTACGTTTGCGATTTTAAAGTATGTGTTAAGATGAAGAATGGACTGAAATCATTTCAAATGCTCATCCTCTGTTGACAACGTTACAAGATCACGCTCGCATTCATGCATGTATTAGAGGCTCACTGACTTTTGCAGAACTGCCTGAAATAAGATCCATTTCTTCTCTTCGCCCTGCGGAAGCGTACAACCCTCACCAAGCTTATTAGACCATTCATTTAAAAGACCTCATGGCCCTGATTACTTACTAGGGACAATTGGCAATCAGATATGAGATGAACTGTGCCTTTATCTTCTCCACATCACTCCAATTATAACAGTTAATAGCTTCCAGTGGTAAAATTACTGCAAAATTCCTTCCAGTGCAGGATATTAGAGATTGATGAGAAGGAGGACTAATTGTTGCAGACAGGTCATTGGTGTTTTCTCAAGGTGGAGGGGATGTTGGAGGGAGGAAGGAAAAAGGTAGAGGAACATGGTAAAAGAGAAAAGAAAGGCTCTGTGGTGATTGGCACCGAGGGAAATTGAGCCTGATATCTGGAAATGAACAGCCTTATATGCCCGTCCTGTTTTCACAGGGAGAGAGCTTGGGCTTGAAAGTTCTCAGTCAAGTTGGAGGCGTTGTGCTCGTATCCACTGCAGAATGACAGCAGCTGCCTCTCGGTATTTTTTTTTTGTATTCAGAGTATCTCTCCCCTGGTGTACGTTTGTCTCTGCGCTCACATTTTGTCCCCTTTGTTTCATATTCAGGTTCTCCGTCTATGCCTGCATGTCTCTTTCTTCCCTCCGCACTCTTTATTTCAGCACACCCTTCACTGCTGTCATCTCCCCTCTCCCTCGACTCTCGGTTACTTTTTTTGCATCCTTAAAGGATTCATCTCTGAGCCAAACATAAACAAAACAGTGGGCATGAAAAAAATCAATGCTCGGGATGGGGAGCACTATTTTGATTTTTTTGTAGAGGTGCAAACAAGCCTTTAAACCAAGGCTAACACATGTAACAGCTACTGTCTTTATGTATTACGTATTTCAGTGTACAACTAGCTTGTTAACAATTTCCTCAAATTTCCTCATTTAAAACGATTGAAACAACTGGACTTAAGTATTTCTTAGAAGTCATTGTGGAGCTTTTCAAATCACTGGCTATCATCAAAATGGCTGTAATCAAAGAATGTGTTCAACTATATAATATTTTTTAGTGTTTGTGTTTTTTTGTTTGTTTGTTTGTTTGTTTTTTTCCCTTTACAGACAAGATAACAAACTGAGCAGGCTCTGAGAAGAGTCTTTCGGCTTTTCTGAAACTCCATGAGCTGTCATGGATTATCCAACAAACCAAATTATAGTGTAAGGCTGCCAGGAGCACAACAGCTTTCAGCCTCTTATGAACCATGTTTCTTTTTTTATTTATTTGTTTATTTTGTTGCTGCAGATATCCACCTCATTGACTTGTCTGGCAATTCAAAGAGTTCTGGTGCCGTGCTCACCAATGGTTGTTTGCCCTGGTCTCAGAAACAGCACAACAATCACAGCATTGCAGGCAGGATTAATACCCACATAAATTAGCTGGCCACCTACCAAACCTCATTCATTAAAAATAGCCAACAAGAGTGGATGAGAGCAACACGTCTCTACAGGTTGTTGTAAGCCGACTTACAGAAATAACAGCTTTTAAATCAGTATTCTTTTTCTTTCAGATATAATGAAGAACCTTAACAGCTAGTGGCAGCTATTACCTGCTGCAGCTCCTGTATCAGCTGTGAAGGTTGTTGGTGGGATAGATGCGACACTTGCTACTGATTGATTAGGACAAGTCAAAATGAATGACCCCCACATCCAAACAGAATTTATTTAAAATGAACACAATGGATACACAGTTACATAAAGTTAATCCATTGCCTCAAAACCAATTAAAAGTCATGGTTGCCACAGTAGAACTGTTTTAAAGCACTGAGCATTAAAGCACTTTGAGTGCACCGCCAATCTCCTCAGTCCCTATTCTACCGCCATCCTGATTAATTACTCCATGCCATTCTATATTTCCAGTCGAAGTCCAAATGTGAAAGAGTCCTTTGTCTTTTTCATTGCCACTCCCAGGATGCAGAAGAGTCTGATCTTCCCCATCTATCATCATTTTTTTTTAAATCCAGGTCTCTTTATCATTTTACAACAGCTTTTGAGTCTCCTCAGTTAATAATGAGTTTGTGGGTGCTTTGTATTTGTTAGTTACACTTATAAACCTATTTATTTGAATTATTTATTTGTTTTTGGATTTTTTTTTCCACAAAACATTTGTTGTTTTTAAACGCGCTCTTGAAAAACTGACTATAAAAGTTAATCTACTGAACTTGAAATGAAATTGGTCAAACTTTATGACCAAAGGAAGAGCGAGGCCTTGTGTCTTTGCTCTGACTCTCCATCCTCAATTGAGTCTTTCTTCTCCGAAACACACACACACACACACACACACACACGCATACACGTACACACACACACACACAGATCAAAAATTCATGCACTGGAACATACACACATATGGCCATCTGTGTAATTTGTGCTCCACACCTCCATCTCTCCCTTCAGCCATCTCCCCTGCTGTCAGATAAAGGCTGCTTCTCAGCAGTCGGCCCTCAGAGGTGTGGAGGAGGAAAACAGAAGGAGGAGGAGGAGAGGAATAGTCGAGGGGGGGGGCAGACCCGGGGGAAATACAAAGAGGCAGAAGGGAGTCAGGTAAACGGTGGAAGCAGCGGTAGCGATATGCACTAGACAGCACTGCACATTCACAGATGCTGACAGGTTTGCATTCAGTCTCAACAATTTGGTTTGTCACTTTTTGTGCTCAGTTATTCCCCCGCCAATGTACATACATGATAAAAGAAACTGATATGAGCAGAAGGAGCAAATGCACAACATTTCACTCCTCTTGACGCTTTTTTCAAGGCAGCTTCACTTTGTGAACATGTCAGATGTGTTTTTACATAAAAGTAGTGCCGATACTAAGCTACAAAGTGAAAAAAAAAAGGATAATGACCTTCCTGCCCTCTCCCTCTGTAAGTTCAGTGGGTTTTATTGACTTCAATGGTGAAAAACGCTGTGTTTGAACTAGAGCTTTGACACTAATTAAGTGTCTGAATCAAAATCTGGCTGGATTTTTTTTCAGTGTAAAAGATGTACATCTTTTTTTCAACTGGTCAAATATGTCTCTTGAAATTAAAAAGAAATCTAACACAAAAACAACGACAGCAGCGCTCTGCACCATAAAAATAAAAAAGAACACCAAACAGTTATTTGCAAAGAAAATGATAATCCTCCACCTGAATCACACGCTGACCTCAGACGGGACCATTGAATACACAGACTGTATGCAGTATGGATTGCTCAAACACACCCACACACAGCTATCCACCCCCCACCCACACACACACACGCACACACACACTAACACACACACACACACACCCCACACACACACACCCCCACACCCACACGAACATTATGTTATTACGGTGAACAATGATCTTATCTCTTTTTGAGAGAAGCCTGACATCTCCAGGGGATAACTATGATCTATGATGTGACAGTGTGACACTCAGAGACAGGTAATGGTTAAAAGACAGTTGAACCCTTGGTAGGAGACAGAATGTGAGCAGCAATGTACGTTGTCAAAGTCTGACACTTGTTGGTGGCCAACTCTCTGCCCTAAAAAAAAAATTTGCAGTGCTATAACGTCAGATTACTTCCGCCTTCGCCTCTGAGAGAAGACGATAATTAATGTCATGACCAAACGGGGGTTGTTGTTTTTAGCCTCGGAAAAAAGTGCTTTTAAATAGCACTGTACTATTTGCCTGTCGTTTAGCCTTTCACAAAAACACAGACACGTACACGCACAGTCACACACCAGCGGAGGCGCGTTATGTAGGTTCTGGTGTCTTGCTCAAGGACACTGAAAACAGGAGGGGCTGGGGATCGAACCGCCAACCCCCGGCTTAGTGGACAGCTGGATGTGTCTTAAGCAAATTCCTGTTCAAAGAAAAAGAGCGACCCACACCCGCTTTCAGTACAGTAGTTAACCATCCAGCCCTGTGGATGGTCCCTATGTCACGGAGCCTCTAGCACCGCCTGTTTCACAAGGTTTGGTCATTCTCCTCTCGGGTGGAACCAGACCTCTCCTTTCTTTTGGTAGCTGATCTGATGAGATATTGGAAGTTAGTGCTTTAATATGTGGCGGAGGTCAACTTTAATTAGGATTAGAAGAATTTATTACACCCTGAAGGGAACGGGACAGATATATCAAGACCTGTACTTAATACATTTATGGTGTCTCACAACGCCACCCCCACTGCCACACATGTTAATGCATCTAAGTGTCTGTGTGTGTGTGTGTGTGTGTGTGTGTGTGTGTGTACTTTGTTCTGGCCTAGTTTCTCGCACCCATTTAGGAGGATATCAGTTAAGTCCACGAACCCTTACCGCTGCTGGGGTGCTGGTGCGGAGTTTGGTGCATATAATATTCAAAATACTGAGCACACTTAAATTATTTAGTAAAAAATGTCTGGGTTAAGGGATGTAAGGCTTGTCTCTCTCATGGAGCAGCTACAGAGGTAGCATAGTAATTTGGCTCTCTGCAGTATTTGTTATGCACAATAGAGAATACCACTCTGTGGTGCCCTGGCCCTTGGTTTTTGTTATTTATATTATATCCAGAAAGAAAAAGCCTATTAAGTCGTAGGTGTGCAAATAAATTTGTCATGTCTACTTTCATTTACCTAACTACCTTTGATATGCACAGGCGCACACTCACTGACTGAATGCAGACATATGCTCACAGACTAAAGTGAATATGTGCAGACATTCATGCATGATCAGACATAAAAAAGGTACCCACACACACAGACACACACACACACACACACACACACACACAGACCCACAATCTGATCTTTGTGTAGTCTGTGCAGCTTATTTATGACACAGCGCTCTGTGCTCGCCAGTCCCAGCGAAACTGGGGCAATGGGATAATCCCCGGTCAGATGTCAGTCATATTTAGGAGCGGATGCCAAGACAGTGTGTGCTGCAGACTGCAAACTGTGCTCTGTGAGAGCAGGGATTACTAGGAAATGATGTTAAATACCAACCTGGATCCATTTCATATGCACTTGCCAGGCACAAGTGTGTTAATTTTATTACTCAGTTTTTTTTTTTGTTTTGTTTTGTTTTTTTTTTTTTTTTGGATGGAGACTGGACCTACCAACATGGGCTGGATGCTGTTCAACTTGCAGTCATGACACCAAAGCTCTTTGCTTCAGTGGCTGGTCCACAGCACTCTGATCCCAAAAATGATGAATTTAGGAATATAGCTCCTCTGAGGGTGGCAATGTCCATCCAGTGACTCAAATTTGCAATTCAGTTTATTTAAGCCTTTGGCAAAAACAGACTGAGAGCTTAGACCTGAGCTGTTGTTATATAAATAATGAAAGCACTTTTAGACAAAAATCACAAAATAGTGTATATGTAACCTTAAAGCCTTAAGGTCTGGTGTATTTCAATCAATTCATGTCTAACACAGTCTCAACAATTTTGTTTACAGGCTTTGCATAAATTAAACAAAATTTCAGAGAGTCAATATGTATTGCATGACTACTGGAATGGATGATATACTGCATAACATGTTTACATTGCGTTGATTATTTTAAGAATATCACTCGTCATTTTTACTAATTAAAGTAAAAACTCCATTTAGGAATGAAGGAAACATAACATTAAAACAGCGATATGCATATTACAGTAATATATATATATATACATATATATACACGCACGCACTCACACAAGAGAAACGCAGAAAAATCTCACAGAACTTGGAACCACTGAAACAATTAATCAATCATCAAAACTGTTGTTGGAACTGAGCTCCTTACCTAATAAGTATTAACTCGTGACTACACCACATTTTTGCGCTGGCTTCATTTAACTGGTTTAATCATGGCTGTTACTTGATTTATGATTCCAGACCACAGTAAATTAAAATCGCAATCTTTGCCTGGTCTCTGGCAGACATCTAAGTTGAAATTGGTCTCGAAGAAGTGGCTTCCTTGAGATTTTAATAACATTATATTTTCAAGTGACTAAATCGTGACTCTTGCCAAGGCTCTTGGCCTCGTGCTCATTAAAAGTCAGATAGAGTGATGTTCATTATGAGTTAATATTCTCAACTTTCCTCACTTGTCCTTTGTCCTGGATTCTTTCTCTTTCCCCTTCACTTCTTTCTCTAATTATCTTGTAATTGGGCCTTCATTCACCATCATATCTGTCTCATCACACCATCACCTGGCAATGAAACCTAATCAAAGAGAAGAGAGGCGGAGGGAAAGAGAAATAGCCAGGCGTATCAGCTCTTCCCCACTAGTTTGCTTCTGATCTTCCTCATGTATTCTACTGATCTCTTTATAAGTCGCTTTCTCCCTCCAACAAAGTGTGGTTTTCTGCATTAGAGATAGGGGCTCGACATTTCATGAAACATGTCGAGCAAAAGAGAGTAAAAAAGGGGAGTGGGGTGAGTCATGGAAACACAAAGAGTTAGCTCAGAGGAAGAGGGATAATTACAGAGAGAGAGGGCACTCTAGTATTAGCCAGAAAGAGAGGGCAGTCTGTTGACTTGCTGATGAGGAGAGATTAGCTCCTGCACATGAAGCCGATGAGTGTTCTTTCCACCTGAGTGGCTGAAAAAAAAAAAGGGAAGGCAGAGGAGTAGGCGCAAATGTGGACATTGGAATACATATACATGTCTGTATGTGTGTGTGTGTGTGTGTGTGTGTGTGTGTGTGTGTGTGTGTGTGTGTGTGTGTGTGTTCATATGCTGTATATGTCCTTAAAAGAGTGCTCAACTGACTTAGCATTGATTGACTCACAATGTTAAGTTTAAAATGGGGGACTGGAGCAGCAGAGCCACAGATGGTGTCCTTTACTTTCCACACTTTCTTCTTCCCTGTCCAGGCCCGGTGCCTACGTTACCCACGATGCATCTTTACTGCCGATGTCGGGGAAGTCACTTCTTTCTAACTCCGCACACACACATCTTCTTTAAAATTTCAAACTCGTAGTCTTCAGCCCGAACAGATGCTGACTCATATTACATCACTTGAGGCAATTAATCAAACATCACACAGCTTCCTCTTCCTCTTCCTCTGGAGCCGTGAAGGGTTTTGGAAAACTTTTTCTTTTTTTTCAGATTATTATAAGCAGTGAAACCGGACTTTGATGTGTAAAGTCAATGGAGGTTTTCTTTGAGCCTTTGATGCCTTTTATTCATAGAATAGACCGAACAACAACATGAAGGCAACACCGAGAATATGTTAAACCTGTCAGGTAAACGTTTCCATGCATACAGTAAGGCCGGCTCACAATGATGTGATCAAACAGAGATCAAAGGTGGACACTTTTAATTCAGATATAATCTATGCATTGCAGTTTCTTTACAAAAGAACAAGCTTCAGCTATAAAAATGTCTTGTTATCATCTAAAAGGAGGAAAAGAGGCAAATAAATGGCAAGTTGAAGCAACTTGCACAGAGATTCTGAGACTAACAGCCTGAGGGGAGACAAGAGCAGTCTCCTTGAGTTGGTGGTTGCTATTTCAGATTAAAAGAAGTGTATATATCCATCTCATTTTTGGCAGGCTCTACACCCTGACCTGTACAAGACACCCTCTGGCCTCAGACCCCTTCTATTAAGTCCATTATGTTGCAATCTAAAACAGAATGGATTTATAGCTGTGTAGCTGTGTAGCTGCTCAATAAAAACCAATGACATCCGTGGGTTTCTTACGAGAGCCTTCTCTTAATATGATACATGGACCTTAATTATATGCAAAGAAATGACAAAATAATCTTGACCACATTAATGGTTCTTAGCAATTTTACCATTTAATTATTTATTGCTCCCAAAATTTTCTGTCCTTTATTAATTATTTTTTAATGAATGATAAGCGAAACTTTGTGCTGACACTCGAGATGAAATGTTCATCTGGGAATTAGAGCTCTAAATAATTGGTAAATGATACTGATTACGTATCGAGCCTAAATGTACTCAGATGAGCAGGCCGAACACTTGAGTTTCACTTGAAAAGCTGGAATTCACCACTCTGCAGTAAATGATTGACATCAGTGTGCAGTAATACTGCAGCTGTGTGTCGTGTCCCGCATGGTGGTCTTAGTCACAGGGAGGGTGTCACTCATATGGACTGGCAGTCAATTCTACGTTATGTTCATAAGTCTACCAGCTGACGTTGAATCATTATCATATGTAGTTGTACAGTAAGATCAGCAGATGTAGTTGTATTTACAGGTCATGCAGTCAGAATTGTGAATCAAACAACAGGTCAGTGAGATATACAGTACATCCAGAGAGAGGCACGTCTCTCCCTCTTTCACTCCCTATCCGTCTGACTTCATACTTGCTGCATGACGGGTTTGCTCCATCAAATCAAGATCTCAACCTGACAGCCACAGTAACATGCAGTGGATACAGATATGCTCTGATTTGCACAAAACACACAGACACACAGACACACACAAACACACACATATATACACAGGGGGTAGAGGGACCTCTCTGTCTCTCTCTCTCACACACACAGACACACACACACAAAAACTGAAAACACACATGAAGTACTGCTGTCGGTCTCACAGTCCCGAGGCTGACATGACAGGCTGGATGGGTGCATCCAAGGGAAAAGTTAAACAAATGCAGTCCTCAGCTGAAGGGCCTGATGCCCCAGGAAGGAGATGAGAAAAAAAAAAAATCATCCATCAAATTTTCATTCCTCAAACGACAATTTTCTGATAATTTTCTAAATCAGTCTAATAGTTGTATCGATTGCTTCGTGCTGCACTTTTTAAATGATAACAAAAAAGTTCCGGAGCGCTGAATCTTTTTTACATTTATACTTTGGTATAGCAAAAACAGAGGAAGATAATATGTTCCATCTGCGCTGCACACACCAGAGAGAAGCCCACATGTGCTCCGCAAAACCTGATCCGACTGGCCACACACGCCTGGAGTGCTCTGTACAATTAGACTGCAAAACTTCGCTGTGTTCACTTCTTCACAAATGCTGCTGTAGATCTTTTCACACTGCTCGAAATGTCACAAAACGGAGGACAGACAATCTCTCAGAGGTCAAGGCATTTTTAGAAACTAATACTTCATATCAGTTTTTCTGACACAGGAGTAAATCTCTTCATTCCCCTGAAATGTCAAGAAAATAGAGACTATGTTTACCCATATCTCCAGACCCACAAACCAACCACTGAGGGTGCTCACAGTGCACGATATCACTGTGTTTCTAGCTTTATTTGGGCATATTTCTCTCTTTACATCATCTTTTCATCCTATTTACACTTATATGTGCGTGTTTTTTTGGTTTTTTTTTTCTTGGCCAGCGTGTTCTTACCTTGTGGCGTTTGCATGCATCTAAAAAGTTGGGTACTCAGGGTACGTCCTGATCCAACGCGCATAGACACACACAGAGGACTCTCCGGTGTCAGCCTCACATCCTGAGGCTGACATGTAGTTGGCAGATTCGGAACTGGATGGGCGCATCCAAGGAGAAACGGCTCAGCAAACAGTCCTCTGCTGACATGTCGGATGCCGAGGGAGGGTAGTGGAGAAATCTCTGTCCACACATTTATTCGTTGCATTATTTATTATGTTGATATTTTCTATTCTTGGAGTCAGCTCATCATTTCCATCCAACTGTGCATTACTTAGTTAAACAGTCGGCCTTATATCAAGGAGAAAGGTTAAGCTTGCTCAACTGTGTATTACAGTGGCTCTGAAATACACAACAGCTGTAAAAACACACACTATAATAGCTCTCTTAGACACAGTGGACAAACCTGAATAAATTATGCTTGATTGTGTCAGACTGTCCTCCTGTAATTAAACCCCCGAAAAAAAACAAGCCCCTGGTTAGTTGGTGCAAGCCGCTTATTATGAACCATAATTATGTTTGATTTTTGGCAGACCTCTAGCAGGCGTATTAATTATGATGGGAACAAAGAAGAAGTCAGGTGTCATATTAAAGGTAGTTTTTCTGCATAAACCTTAACAAACCGTGTCCGTTCCCCATATAATCCACGGATTATTATTTAAATTTTCAATGGAACGGAGAATTATGTTTGCTCATCTCATCTCACAGTAAGTCCTAACACTCCGACTGTTAGCATTTCATTGATATTATTTATCTAGTGCAACGTGCTAGGGCACTCTACGAGCCTCCAATGACTCGAACAGAAATTCAGACTATACAGTAAATGATGTACTTCTGTGGCAGTCATCCTGTGTTTGTAGAAAGATAAAACATCCTTAATGCGGATCATTGTCAAGGTCTTTTCTACTGAACAGGTGTCACTGTTTTGTCTGTTTGAGTTTTTCCCTGAACCCATTTGTGTTTTCATCCTGATGTTATTTTGACAGTTTTGCTCTCAAATGTGTCTTTAGATAAAAAGTCTAGACAGGTCCCAGAAGTGAAAGATTTTAAAACACAGGTGGTGATGATGAGGGAATACAAATAAGTTGAACCTCAAAGCTCTAATGAAACGAAAAAAGACAAGGTTAAAACCTAGTACATAGCCGGCTGTCCTTTATCTGTTTGCTTCTCTCCTACTCTCTGTGCTTACATATTCAGTTTTTTAATACAGCCAGATTCCCAAGAAAGCTGTTCTCATTTACAAGTTTCTCTGTGTCTGTTGTCAGTCAACGGAACTAGTATGAGAAAAAGTGACTAGTGACTGCAGCCAATTTAGATTGTGTGATAACCAGCAGTCCCCTCCGAGCCATTTCCAAGCTTCTTCTCTGCACGATGAAGCTTGGTCCTAATTTTATAATTGCCAGGTCGTCTCTACAAAATCACCAGTAAACATATGTCAAAGACTATGGCTGTGCTACGATTTCAGCTTTATTTACTTGAAAATGATCGCTCAGGGAGAAAGTTAGAGGCTCATTTACATCTGTGTTAGTCAATTGAACGGGGTGCATAGAGAAGTGTGCCCGCAGAGGGAAATTCTGGCAACTGTGCCCTGCAGAAAGAAGCAGAGGTTTGTCCAAACAGTCGCTAGCTAGCTCCCCCCCGATGCTGCAAGAGAAACTGATTGTGCCAGTTCGTTTCGAAGGAGCAAGGGCCAACGGTGTAACCTCATCTTTCGGTCGGTCTTTTATGCGCTTTGCGTTTCTAGAGCTGGTCTCGCTTTTGCGGCCCAGCCAAAAACACAGAGGGTAAGAAGGAAGGAGATGATATTGAAACATCTGCTTTAAAAGTTTAAACCAGCCTACAGCTGCATATGTAGACTGCTAGATCTTGCTGTACCGCATGGAAAGCAAGAGGGAATCCACTCTTAAACTGTAATCTATTGCCTATGACTTTAGGTTGAAGGCCCTGGGGGTACATGTGCCTGGAAATGCTGAAGGTTTAGGACCCTGTTGAACTGACATGGTCCATACCTTTTTCTTTAATCCTGAACGGATGTCTGAAAAAGTGTCCCTTAGCCACAGGCCGCACGCTCACAGTACCTAACCTATCCATAATAGCTACCTTGCTGTACTAGTGGCTTGCACTCGTGTGTGTCCACACTGCCAGTGTTGCTGCTGCAGCGATGCTTTAGCCAGCAGTATCTAACTACATTGAATTTATCTTACATAGGAGCCATCGAGAGAGAAAGGGAGAGAAAGGCAGCACTGGAATATCATTGACCTTCACAGTGTTACTTTAACTTATTGATATAGTAAAAATATAGCCTATACAGAGTTTCTATGACTATATATTACATATGTAGCATTCACTGTCCCCTTTAATAACACGCAATTGATAAAATGGTTAAGAAATATTTGTATATATATTTTTTCACATCTGTAACATATTTAGATATGAAATAGCCTAAACATTGAAGCTGTAGCGAGAGGTGTTTTATGTAATGTTGCTGGTGTGATGTTGCTATTGCTATCAACAGTTCCTTTCACTGTCCACTCATTTAATGCAGGTTTTGTGGTTGCTTTAACCTGCTTGATTTCTTTTATTTGCAGATGATGTAGCCTTTATTTGACCAGATTTCTTTTTCGATCAACATAATGAGGATATGTTAATTTAAATATTTGTCAAAGTCGCAAATACCTCCATACCTTTTGTAAGGGTAAACTGTTCACAGATCATATATTTGTTTTCTATAAAATATATCAAGTCTTGTAGTACAATATGAGTAGTGACTACTGTGTTTCTTATAGTTATTTTTAGGTGCTCACAGCACTTGGTTAAGGTTAGTAAAAGTAATGGTCTGGTTTAATACAGAAAAAAGTTCACACTGTCTCCAGAAACAATGTGTTTATTAAATTCTAAAAAAACCACAATCATCCCCCAACCATAACCAAAGCCCGTTTGTTTCCTAAACCCCCGTAACCACAGATGCAAACCCCAGTCTCTGGTGTGACAGTCATACACTTTGTTCGCCGCTGTGCACCCCAACCACCTCCCGGTTGCCTTCACTGCTGTTGATAAATGTAGTGCTCCAATAATTCAAAACATACATCATCTCCGAACATATTCAAGCCAGCAATTACATTTCCTACAAGACATATTTACTGTTGCACTTTAGTTCTATAAAAATGAAACTTCTGGGAGACAGTGTTGAAGATGATTGATGGGTTGACGAGACTGTAAAAATTTGAAAGGACTTTGAAGAAAAAAATGATTGTGATGGATGTAAGAGCTGCAGGACTGTAGGCTTTTCATTATCAAGTTGCTATGCCTTTGCACTGGAAAACGATTTGTTGACCTCAATCAGGAATGTGCTATGGATGCCTCATGGCCTCACTCTTTTTGGACGGGCTCCAGGTACAACTGAATGGGAGGAAACCAGGAGGTGGTCCTTGGATTTTGGACACAAATCTCCCACTTGGCCGTCTGCCAGGTGATTGGGCTGTTTTACTTGCTGTCTTGCCACAGCAACTCCAATGGATAGAGAGTTGAATAAAAAGTGCATTACTGTTTTACATTCTGTGTCAAGTAATGCATAGTATTGCACAAAAAAAGGAGGATGGCTAATAGAGTTGAGGCGATTGACTCCATTGAAATGTTGTTTAAGAAGCCTTGTAATAAGCAGCTCAGATTGCACTGTTTTCAAAATTTCTCTCTTATGCTGTAGCGTCTAAAGTCTAGATTATAAATGTTAGATGAACTGCATTGCCTCTATTGTTGCTGTGGTAACTCTACCATTGATCTAAGTTTTGCCAAAAAGTAAAAAAACAAACCAAAACAAAAGAAACTGTTTTTCTTCTTAAATGATTACCAATGGAACTCCTCTTTTTTCTTTGTTATCGCTGTTATACCGGATTTCCAAAATAACGCCCGACTTCATTGGCACACTGGATATTTTCTTTTTCCCCACTGAAAATAATTCTGTACATTACATAGACCAACTTTTCCCCACTCCTACCCACCCATTTTATCCTACCATCAAACACCCACCATAGCTGCAGCACTGCACTCATGGGGTGCCTGCCAGGAATTTACAGTTAATCACCTCAAAACTTGAATGACATATTCCGGCACATTTCCAGACAATATATTAGTGTATGATTATTATGTCAAATCTGTGTCTGTGTTCACCAAGGAGTCAAGGAGAGCTTTTTAAAATCCCCGTAATCTGTTTACCGCTCTGTTGGAGTTAAATTCTGAGAAGGAAATGTGGTATCAGGAGTGTATTCTCTCTCACATCATCCTTATGTTTAAAGACGACCAGTCTCCTTTTCAGAAATTGTAATTGCTGTGCTGATAAACCTAATCTCCCTATAACAACGAAACTGAATGTGGGAATGAAATATCTGAAGAACTGGGTCTTGGAGCGATGGATTGTGGTCTGTGGTTTGCAGCTGGAAAATGTTATTTTGGCTATGAAACACATTTTCTGTACATGTTATAATGTTTTTAGCATTTATTAGCAATTTTCTTCTGTATTACTCTTTTCTTATGTAATTTCATATTGTACACCTACAAACATCATACAATGACAGTATAGTGCAAAAACATCCATACCCGGATTAGCTTTAACTAGGAGCTGAAGGCAATATTACTACAGCCTGTAGTTAAAACAGAAATATAATAATGTCACATTCTTATTAATTACTTAGTAAGTCATATCTGTTTTACATATGTATGAGAATTTTGCTTTTTTATTCTTTCTCGATTTGCAGAGGTTTGTTATTTAAATGTGAGAAATAAGGATTCCGCATGTTTTATTTGTCAGACTAGATGAAAGTCCTGTCTTAGTAGGTGTTTCTATAAGATTAAATACCTCCAGTGAGTCCCATAGGATGCAGTACTTCACAGGCCTAAGCGTTAGTGTAGTGTGTAGTGTGTAGAACAGCCTATTCAAGTGACATCTTTCTCTTTAAAATAAAATAAATATATATACATATGTGTGCCTATTAGTTAGATTTTCAGTCACTGCACATTTAGCGTGGGGGTCTCTCCTGTTCATGCCTCATCCTCACTGTCACATCTGCTCTGAAGGCCTTCTTTGACAGAGCGTTCAAAACACCTTTAACAATAGTTCCGAATAATGCCTCGTGTATTATCATATGAAAGCCAGTTTCCAAGAGAGGAGTGGTATCAGAGAAACTGTACCGAGAACCATATGCAGAGAATAATTCACACACTGAAAAAAATAAAACCACATACGCTCATGTACATAAAGAGAGAAAACAGACTCCCGGGAGGGAGAGGTGGGCATCAGAAAAACAGGCTTTGAGAACTGTTCAATTAGGAGAAGGACTGGAAGTGCAGGTAAAAAGAGTAGTGGAAGAGATTGGAGAAAGATAACTGTGTCTGACTCATCTGCAGCAGTGCCAGGAAACCTCTGGGAACAACCCACGTACACCAATAAGGACGCAGCATTTAGGCTGGACTTTTAGGGAGAAGATCGTCGCACTGCATCACTCACATCCTCCATAAAGCAGGTTGTGCAAAGGAACTATAATACTGCTTCACTTTACATTAGGAAACATTTTGTCTTCCCCCAGTAGTAGTATTGCATCTGTGCTCTCACCCTCTGAACAATTTCAGAACCAAACTTGTCATTCCTCTGGCAAGCTGTTCACCTGGAGCAGCTTGTTGCTCAAGGCAGAGCTGACTGGCAATCCTGTTTTGTTGTTGCCATGTTTTCCTGGAAATCTGCAGCTGATGTCACCATGATTGGCAGAACTCGGAGCTCAGAGCTGAATCACTCCCACATGTACAACAAAAACATCATAACGTGAGAGGAAAAGGGGGAAATAAAATCACTATTTCGGTAAATAGAAGACCACACACAGACCTAAAATAGCAATGCGTAAGGAAAAAGTGATGTAGAAACATGAAACTTTGTTGAACACTTTGCTGTTAAACTGCATGATGTTGATACAGGGATCAAATAACAGACTATTTAAGAAACCAACCCTAAAGTAGATTAGTGAAATGCCTGACAGTGCAGAAGTTATTACCAAAGCTGTATTACCAAAATGTTAGAATTTATGCCTGAGGCTGGAATGAGAGTCCAGTTTTTAAGTATGTAAAAGTACCAGAGCCTGTTTGTCGTTTCACAACACACTTGCGCACGATGTGCTTGGGCCTGTAGAAAGGTTGACGCTCAGCGAGGCGGAGTCAGCGGAGAATTTTTGTAGCCTTTGCAAAAATGCAAGAACCAAAGATTAGGGACTGTAATAAACAACGCGTTTGTTCTGCTCTTCCATAAACTGCAAGCACATGAGTGAGTGTTAATTCCAAGGCCAAGGAGCACATCAGCAACAACATTAGTTTGTGGAGTTAGAGGTTAAAGTGGCAATCTCAAAGATTTTTATTTAAATAAATTGATCTGGCCCACCGATGGAAGTATCGCAATATTTATACATTTGCAGTCTTAAGATCTGGGCGTCCGTCGCACCATACCTGGAAAAAAATCACTGCATTAATTGATCCGTATACAAAAGGAAGACGACTGCCATTTCACGGGCATTTTGTGACAGCGGCTCAGTTTGAAGTTTGCAGGGAGTAGTGGGGCAGGCAGGAGCAGCCATGGTGGGCTGTTAGATGAGGAGCTGCAGGCGACGGGCAGCACGGCTCCAACTTCTCCGCGAGGTAACCGACTCCTTTCCCCGTGTCCTGCTGTTCGCGGGCTCGTGCTGTGTGCACCATGAAATAAGATCACGGTTGCTCACAGAATGATGGAGAAGGGCCGGTTATTGCCTGACTCTTTTATTTAAACGACAGTTATTTGCTTTGCTGCCCCCAGAAGTCAGTAACCTGAGGTGTTAAACTCCATTTTTATTATTGCTGGATTTTGAGCTAAGTACCCAAACAGGGTTATTTTAGAACTAAATTTAATGTTACATTTTCACCTATAATATTTATAACAGCAGGAGGAACACTGCCATACAAGAACACGGTGTGTGTGTGTGTATGTGTGTGTTTTAATCAACACATCTAGATCAAGGATGCTGATTTTTACCTGGGACATGCTGCTTCAGGCTCAGTCTTTTAGCATGATACATCATACATATAAAGGGCATATTTTAAACTTCTTTTACAGGGTCTTTGTTTTAGAATGAGTCAGCTGAAAACATAGAATAGTCATCCGGAGAAAACCTTTTAAAGCCAACTCAACCCAATAAAGCCTGCTAGCCACAGTCATCATTTCAGCCAAAATCAGCGCCTGGAAAAGGGAAGAATTATTTTCCCCTGTCTCTATCAAAATCACTACATTTCCCCACCAGTATTACTGTATAGTACTGTGCACGAATTGTGGTTTTAGTTAGCGTGATTAAGGTGGAGTGGGTGTTTAGTGTTTTGACAGATTCTGTTGTTCAATCCGGCTCTAGATCCCAACACTTCCCCATCCTACAAGTTATGATGTTTATCACTGTCACAATCCTTGGTTGTCCTCCATAAATGCAACCTGAGGTATAATCCAATTGTGTTCGAGAACAACCTTGACCATGATCAAGGTTTTCAAGATTTCATTCTGCTACGCCCGAGCCAAAGACAGATAGATTACTCACTTAGTGCCAGCAAGGACTTCGTTATAAAAAACAGATAAATAAATTTTAGAAAGTTTTCTAATATATTTAAGTGACAAAAATTTGCATGACTTTCATAAAACCTTACCAATCAGATGATTTAATAATTAGTATAAGCATGGAAATCCAGATTCTTGCCATTCATTCATGCACCCAAGGAATTCTTCTTTTCCTATAAATGTTGTTTTCTCTTACATTATGTAAACTTCTAATATTTTTAAGGCGAAGCCTTTGTTCTAGGTGCTTGTGCCATGTAGACAGTTCTGCTTTTGACAACGTCAGCCTATTCTAACTGGATTAATTGCCTCCATGCCCATCACCCATCTGGCTTGGAGCTTCAGTTCTGAAATTCCTGCCTGAATGTGGGGGAGTTGCGCTGTAAGAGGGAATTAAAAACTCCTTGTTAGGGGGTGTTAAAAATCGTCTATGTAAACAGATAGAATCCTGTCAGGTTTCTCATTCCCATCTGTCTGCGTGTTCAATATATCACAATATACACAAATGGGAATACTTCAGTCTATCTTGTTCTGCCTACATATATCCAACAGCAAGCAAATAAAATGGGACCTGCAAATACTGTGTTTATGTAAATTGACAGGGAGGAACAGGGAGACATGAGTAGGGGTAGCTGAGCCTACACGGTGGATTTCAGGCCGTCAGACTGAAACGGAGACAGACAGAAAGATAGACGTGACACCCGAATACTCTTGATATATTTGTATCGGACCAATTCAATGCGTATAAAAAGCAGATAATTTACAATAACATACGCAGGCAGGCGGCCGATTTAAAGAAATCTGTCACACAGAGTTTGCCCAACAACTGAAGACGGAGACAGTGGAGACCAGCGGAGTCTGCCTCCCTGCCTGTACAGTAATAAAGTCCATAGTCATGCTGTGGGGAGGTGAACCTCATCATGTATTCAGTAAACGCCATCAGAGAACTTCAGAGAACTGAACCTTTTCTATAAAACACGACCAAGTAACACTGATACCGATACACTGAACTTTTTTCCTGAAACACATTTTATTTCTCTTTACGAGAATTTACTGCGACCATTTAGTTCAGTTACGACGCAATAAAGCTCCATTATTGCTTCATCTGTAATGTGAGAAAAGATGCTATTGTTTATTTGTTACATTTGCTTGTTTTGCCAAATTATTTTCGTGCAATAAGCACATTTCAGTGAGAGCAGTAACCAAGCTCAGGATACTTCGAAGCTTCTGACTAAACAAGGAGAGAGGTTAGACTTCTACTTTGCTTTGTGATCAGATATTCATGAACAATCATACTGATGAATAATTATAATTGATACTTTATGCCCAACTACTACGGAACTCCTGTTAACAGCACCTTTAATTATAATATCTAATAATTTTTTGCCAAATTATCCAGAGCAATCCTTTTGTTTCTTAGACTAGTTATGCTTAGTCCTCTCATTTTTACTGTTCTATAATTTTTCTTTGTGTTATATAGTGTCACAAGAGCAAGATTATGGCTAGAAGGGCAAAAATATGATCTAGAGTGGAGTACATTCCCGCATCCAAAGTTGGTGGAGGTTTGGAACTTATTGCTTCCTGGTGATACCATGCTCTTGGCTCCATGCTGAGGTCAAAACAGGAAAGGTCTGTTTTTGGTCTTAACAGGTCAAATCGGTGAGCCGGTGCAAAGGTAAGTGATTTCGACGATACAGGGTCACACTCACCTGACAGAGGGTTATCTGAAATGTTAATAACTACCTGTGGGTCTCGTGGCTCCAGGGGATTCGTCGGTAGGGCCTGTGTCCGCCTGCTTCTGGAGCTCCGAAAAGTTGGCCCTTTTCTTGTCAGTCGACTTACCACGAATCTCATGAAGACATTCAAAGTCATTAAACGAAGACATCGGTGGTTCTGTTTCAATAGATGGAATCGACAAAATTATCTATAGCTGCAGTTGTAAATTGCATAATTAGGACGGAGCGATGAAAACCTTTTAGTCTGGGTGTGATAATAAGATCTCTCTCTCAAACACGCACACACACACACACACACACACACACACACACACACACACACACACACACACACACAGTAGTAGTGGAAAAAATCCAACGAAAGGGGATCTTAATTATTGGCTCTGGCCATCACATCGTCTCTGGCCTTTAGCAGTTTGCATTTTTTCAGGTCTTTTATCCGAGTTCTCTCTCTTCTCTGTGATCCCTGCCAGCAAAAGTCGTGCATTTGATAAGGTGATCTAACACCATGTGTCATCAAGTATCAAACTGACAGTAAAAAAACAGGAGCTATAATTCTGACTGTCAGCAGTTTGTGTTATGTATCATAAATAAGTTAGCATACAGCCCAAAGATTTAATTTTTTATTAGTGTAGTTTTCATTAAAAAAAAAACAAACAACAAAACAAACTAATCTTATTTTCTGTTGAATATCGAAAGTAATAATCTTAAAGTTAATTATACCATGTAATAATGTTGACACTTACAGAGTAAGTGCTGAAAGAAAGTGGTTGAAGAAATAAATTCTCTTTGACTGTAATTGAAAACATTGTCCACAAAATTTATTCAATTAGCTGAGACTGATTTATAGTCAAGGTGTTAATAAACCTCTTGAACAGACCACTGTGAATTAATCCCTGCAGGGTGAGTCATCCCGGTGTCACTGCTGGTGGTGATAATAACCCCGGAGGACTCTCCTAAGCTTCTCAATGCTGCCCATAGCCCATAGCAGCATGCAAACATATAAAGTGAAACTACACTCCACTCCAGACACAAATCCTTGCACAAATTTCTGATTGGCTTATAAATATTGATAATATTGGATTATAAATTGGGGGCAAAGGTTCATCCCTTTGTCATTAATGTCAACCCTTTTTTTTTTTCTTAAATCTTCTATGCTTACTTTTAGCCTGATTTTAGTATCATCTGTTTTAAGAGTTGTTTAATCAAATGCCTGATTCGATAAAAATTGAATAAAAAAAAGAGGTTATAAGTTATTACTATACTTTTATCAGTCAAGGGAATGAGCCTGAGTTAAAGTAGAACTAGAACGTCATCAACATACACAAAAATGATGCAAGCACATACCCCTTTTTTTGTGTGGTTCTCAAAGTCCCCACAGAGAAAGACCAAGTGCTGGTATTTCATTTGTAAAAAAAAAAGTGTGGGTGTGATAATTACAAGCTGCCAAACAAAGGCTGCCTCCAAACACGGACAACAACTTAAAATTGCCTGTTATGTTCCTGCTGTTCCATCCTGAAGCCACATTATAAACACCGTCCATTACGCCCACCGTCTTTCTATCACTCCCCTGTGCTTCCCTCACTTTTCCTTTCCCTCTTCTGTCTGTCTGTTTTTGTTTCTTCTGGCTCAGTAATAACCCCACTACTGGAGCCACATTTTAAATCAGCAAACCTTGTCTTCAGCTCCACGAAGTAGGGGCGAAGCCGACCGACCTACAGACATACATGAAATATTTAAGAAAAAATTACCCGGGAAGGACACTCTCTACATTCCCTTGTGCCTACCCAGCAAAGCATCCAGATCTAAGGTTGATGCTAGCTTTTTAATTTTGATTTCTATCAGCTCATGTAGACTGAATTCACCCCTTTTCTTTCATTCTATGCTAATCAGAAAGACTGGATCAGATAATTGGGGGAAACTGTAATGCGTGCTGGGGTCATTGCAGCTGAGAGGACAACATTTCTATCACAGGGAAATAAAGGACAAAGTTTAGGAAGGTACTGAGGATTTCACAACAAATATTATATATGATATTCACCGACAGATCTTAAGGTGAACACTTTACAGCTTATACAGTATTTGCGTCTACGCTCAAGTGTAGATGGGGACAACAACTGTGGTAGAAGGCTTCGTGCAGCTGGATGCCAGTTGGTACAAATAAAGCACTGCTATGTACACATACCTTCATCAGCTCATTGAAAAGAGGACGGGAGGCTTTATGCAAGAAAAAATGAATCATCCACTCCACTGCTGACGCCTCCAGGGTGGCTGCGCTCAGCCCGGTGACTCTGCCAGCCTCAGGTGGACGGGGTCGATGACCAGAATTCTTCATAGTCTGTATATGGGGACTCTATGTGGGGTATATGAAGCCCTATTGGATTCAGCCGTGCTTCACAATGTCAGATTTCCAAAGGGCCCAATACTATGCTCCCCTACAGCCTGGCCCCTAAAATATGTATCATCTGTGGATCTAAAATAAAACCCAGAAAATATTTCCAGCGTCTGGGGTGCGAAAATGTTTTAGAGAACACAGGCTTAAAAAAAAAGAAAAGAAAAAAAAAATGGATCGATATGCACTTGTGATAACTGCAATATTGCTGTAGACAAATAAATTGCATACAGGGCATTCTGAAATACCCATACAAAGACATTGCAAACATGTCCCAGACCACACAATAAATTTCCCAACGGGAGAGACAGTTGTTCTTGTTTTTTGGAGTTTTAGTGAAGACAAATTTACAATAATTACAACTTTCATGCTGTTTAGCCACCGTCTTATATAAGAGCAAAAGACATTCACCAATTTTCTGCCAATCACTGACTTTCGGCCCAATTTAAATGAATGGGCCTGCATTGTCCCTTAGCCAGATTCAAGTATATTTATAAAATATATATGTATATTTGGGTATTTCACTTTCATAAGCAGTAAGGACCCGCCTCTGAAGGTGAAGACTTCCCGTTGGTGTTTCAGATAAAGAAGTGACCTCTATTTCCTGTGTCATCCACTCTATAATAATCCCGGCTGGCACACAAGCACACACACAAGCAAAAATATGTCCAACAGCAGACACACACAACAGGTTTCTATATTTCACACTGTTTTGCTTTTTGTTTGGTATCTTCCTCCTGCCTATCACAACCGGGCAGATTCAATCCGACCCAGAGACTCTGAGATAATGATTGTGCTCTCAGATCCCGCAGAACAAAAAAATAGAATTCCAAAAGTGTTATGTTTTCGATAAATATTCATAGAGGAGAGTGGATATGGTCACACTGAATGAGTAAAATGAAAACTGTATAAAATCACTTAGAGCTTATCCAGATTCATGTTATTTTCTCAGGTGTGGATGTAGGTAATCTAGGTTTGGTCACATGTTTTAGCTCGGCTTGGGAAGAAATAAACAAACTTCAATGAATCTAACATGAACTGAGCTGTCCACGCACCAAGACCTGCATGCACACGCCCTGCCTGTTCCAGTGAAAGCACATAAAAGCAGCGAAAGCACATAAAACAGACATTGTACGTGATTCACGGAGCTTATGACCACTTTGTTGCTTGTAATTGCACATGTGTTGGAGAGACACAAGCTAAGTGGGATGTGAATCATCCGTAATGAGACTCACGAGGTAATTTTTGGATTTCTCATTTCCACACAGTCTTAAATGAGATAGATAGATAGATAGACAGATAGATAGATAGACAGATTGACAGATAGATAGATAGACAGATAGACAGATAGATAGATAGACAGATAGACAGATAGATAGATAGATAGATAGATAGATAGATAGATAGACAGATAGATAGATAGACAGACAGATAGATAGATAGACAGATAGACAGAGAGATAGATAGATAGATAGATAGATAGATAGATAGATAGATAGATAGATAGATAGATAGATAGATAGATAGATAGATAGATAGATAGATAGATAGATAGATAGATAGACAGACAGATAGATAGACAGATAGATAGAAAGATAGATAGAAAGATAGATAGATAGATAGATAGATAGATAGATAGATAGAGATAGATAGATAGATAGATAGATAGATAGATAGATAGATAGATAGATAGATAGATAGACTGATCCTCATCAATCTATCTAAATCTAGTCTATTAGTGAGAAAGAAATTGACGGTGACATCAAGTGGCAGAAAGCAGAGTGGAGTCCAAAATTAAACTCTCTTGCAGACTCACTGGAGCGCAGGAAACAATATTGATCTCCTTAATTAAAGAATGATGTGAGAGGAATGGGAAATGGCGCAAGCTGCATCGTCCGTTCTCTCAGAGGGCCAATGTTGGTGTCTCGCTTACGTCTTTCTGGCAGTACTCACTGATGTAAGTGAAACCGAAAGCAGGTGGCTCCATTCACAGCCACGCTTGCTACGATTGTTACTGCCCGGGTTGGCTGCTCCGCTTCGGTAGTGTCCCGGTGACAGTGTAGAAAGTGCTGTTGCACACAAGTTCTGACTCTTTTAAACCCCCCCCCCCCCCCCCGGCATGTGTGCACTGTGTGTCGTCCGTAAATCATCTGTAAATATTTATTAATGGCCTCCTTGTCCAGTTTGACCTTTTTCTTTACGTCAAGTAACATGTAATGAGCAATGTTCGAAGCTTGGTCAAGAGTCACTCATCAGAAAAGACAACACAGCCCTCCCCCGGGTCCCAAACAAAACACCCATCAAGCTTGAAGTCGATTGGATGAGAACAACAGACAGGCAGAGATTCCTCCATTTATGGGGTTTTTAAATAGCATCTATAGTGCCAACAGGAGGTTTCTGCCTCAGGAGTGAGCCGGTTGGTATTTGTGGGGAGACTCTCTAATGCTCTCAACGATTTAACACAAAATATTTGCAGTTCGCTTAATTTAAAAGACCCGGCACAGGGAAAATACTACAGTTATTTTTTGACAAACCTAAACTAAAAGGCGATGTTTCAAAATTTGGGAAAACAATATGTTAAAAGACTGGCAAAGATTGTGCTTATTACTTTCTTAGAAGAGAAAAATTCAGAAAGCCATTAAGAAGACCACAGTTTCAAGCCTGAAAAGCTGAACTTGGAGATTAAATTTGTTCACTCACTGAAACATGAGATTTTATTTCAGTTTTATATGTCTTTGGAAGAACCTAAGAATAATCTATAAAATGTTTATTCCTCCGTGCAGCACTGACCAAAGGATTTGTCACAGTACATTGACTTTCTGTATACTACATAACATCAGGCAATCCTCTGCATCAGCCTTTGGAGCTTCTTTCACATTCGAATGCACACTCTGCTATCAACAGTTTCCTTTGCCCGAAGATGAATGTGCATTAAGATTTATTGCTCAGTTTTAGTTCTTTCCACTTTTTACAAGTGACATGAAGTGAATTAGGTTTCATTCCAGGACACACTTTCCCCAGGGTTTGGTGGACAGCGCTCACACAGGAAGCAGTTTTCAGAGAATGTCAGAGCCACAGACACACAGAGTCACAGATGCATCATTATCAAAATGAAAACATCTATTAGTTCTAGATGTTGTAATGTTATTTTCCAACTTGCCTTGATATCTAATCTGTTTTACTTTAAATGTGCTCTGTGTATGAGGTTTTTGTTAATATCATGAATGTGATTTGCATATCTAAGTATAGTACATATTTATTTTTGGGGTAATTTACAGCTCCACTAGTTTTAGTGGAGAGCTGACTGGAAACAAAACAGAGAGAGATAGGACACTGCAGTTAATGGTGGGCCCCTAAGCTGCAGTGGTGCCACCCTGGTTTTGTGTGAATATATTGTGATATCAGCACTATGAACAACTGAATTATCAGTCATAAGAAAATTAGACCAAAAAAAGAAAAAATCATCATTCTCTGTCATAAAGATTAAAAGGCATATGCAAGCTAAAAAAAAATCCACATTGGAACCACTCACAACTTTACATAAACATACACTTGATGTTTTGAACCAGACACCAAATGACACACATACACAGCTGAGCTGAATTATGCAGTCTATTTTCTGAGCTTTGTAATTTTTTTTCATGATGGACGCAGATACAATATAATATGGTTCTTATGCGATTTTTTTATGGTGTTTGAGGTCGTTGCGATGGTGATTCAGGGAGGTTGCTAGGGTGACTAGGACCAGAGGTAGGGCGTTTCTGAACCTCCGGAGAGAAACAACGCTGACCAAAAGCGGCGATGGCAAGAACAATGCACTTCATGCACAAACTCCTCCGTGGGCAAGAACAAGTAAACAGAATTTTCTCTTGGTTAAAAAGGAAATTCGCCAGTGCCCCAGGAGTAATATGTACAGATAGTCTGCCTCTCTCTGTGGGCACAAGCTTATTTAATCTAAGATGTATGATGCCTTAATCTCTATAAATTTGTCAGTAAATTTTACCAAAAGTAACAGAAAATAAACAATGACATAAAACTAAATTAATTTTTAAATGTAAATCAATAGGCCCATTATGTCAACCATATCATCACCATGGCTTGCCAGTTTGCCAATTTACTGTAAAGTTTGCCAACATTTCTTTTTTTCCCCTTTTGGGACACAAGCATTAATCAGGTTGAAACGAACAATTTGTGGAAAGTTTGTACAGTTAAGACGGTTTGACAAATCGGTTTTGGTACACAGGCACCAACCAACCCTCAAAGAGAAAAGTAAGGGAAGTTTATGAAAAAAAGTATAAATATTCAGGAAAAAATACACATATTTACTCCAAATTCCCTGTGTTTAGTTATTCAGGTCAAATACAAAGCGCATTTCGCAGTCCAGAGAGAAGAAATCTGTGGTTGTAGAGCTGTTGAGGGAGGGGAATGGACACAGGGTGAGGGGGAAACATGCGTCCACGGGGAGGAGTTGTCGTGGTCATCACTCAAGAACGGTGCACTGCTGACTGCAGTCTCGCCCGGTGTCAAGCTGCTTCCTCCCTCACAGTGTGGTGAAGTCAAAAGCAGGAGAGGAAGGGGTCGGTCGTAGCTGCCTTGAAGAGCCTAACTGCACCCAGTCGCTTGTCAATGTGCCGAATAGCACGTTCCTGCAATAAGTGGAGCAAACACCAAACTATGATGATTATTATACTGATTAAACAGCAATTATAATGCACCTTTAAAAAAACACCAGGGATGTGGTTCAGAACCCTGTAAAGATCTTTATTTCCTGACAAATATGTATAATTAAAGAAGATCGAGCCTCATTCATCTAAGTTTAACTAAAATAGCCGATGGCGTCATGGCAGCAATCAAAGTTAAAACATATTACAACATGTTGTAATCTGTGAAACGCGTTTGCCTTGCTTCAAACACAACTTGACTTTCAGAATATTGCGCCCTCTTTGTAAGCTAAAACCTCTCAATCCACCAATAATGAGAAGTCTCTCCACTCTGGGTGTGGAGTTGCTGACACAAAGCTTCAGAGTGATACATGGCTTATGAGTGTGTGACTAATAGAAATAGAGGGATAATCCCTCTCACTGCTTGGGTCTGCAACTGACTGGCTTTGGAAAAGAGGAGAGAGGCAGATACCCAGCTTTTCATCCCAAAAGATAGACGAAGGGAGGAAGGAGTGAGAAAGGAGGAGTGGGCAAATGATGAATTAAAAAAAAAAGAAAAAAAAAAAACAAAATCCCAGGCAGCCGGTTCATATTGTAATCGCCATGGTAACGACAAGGAGGAAAATGGCGATGGTTTGCCACACACCAAGAAGAAGTGTGTCTCGCTCATAAGCCAGTTACTAATCAGAACAAACCTGATGATAATGGAGGGGAAACCTCCCGAGGAGAAGGCAGTAAACCACTGAGGCAATTTTTTTGTGGGAGCTACGAGATATTGTGTGGGTGTGAAATGCAACGCAACCTGCAACAGACCCAGAAGAACTGTCTTGTGCTTTGTGTCAGCAACTCGACATGCGGCAAAAGTCAGGTCACTCTACAGCTGGTGCCAATGACCTCATGCTTTAGTTAGTTTTGCTTGATGTTTATTGCAACATTCATTAAATTATTGACTGAATATATCTAAATAATATTACTCTTAAAGATGGATTAATGAACATCTTTATCTTAGTCATGCATCAGATGATTATGCGTAGTATGAAAGGTGTTGTAATTAGAGGTGGGGAGTGTGTCTACAAGTTGCTTGGTCCACAAGAAAACTTTTCTGAGAGTCAGAATTCTTGGTTCATTTCAGAGGGAAGTTTAGATCCATTAAGGTACTTTGCCTTTCTCTGGTCAGTAGAAGGCTGCTGTTGTTTACCTCCAAGGTTTTCTTCGCTGTCTGGTTTCAGTAGGAATATCTGAATGTGAGGAGAGAAAGAATGAAATTTCCTCACTTAAAATGAGAATTTTAACAGCTATTTATTGGCCATCAGTGGTTGTATCTTTCTGTGTGATAGACTTGTTTCCTCGCCCTGTTCATGCAATTTTGTATAAGAAATTGTTCAAATTGTCAGAATTTTTCAAAATGAATGCAGATTTTATTGATTCTGCTGTAAAAGTTTTGGTTTATGAGTAAAAATTTAATAAAGATTTAATCTACACAAGAATCCAGCATGAAAAAAAGCTTGTTCCTTAGTAAAAAAACAAAAAAACAAAAAGTGCTGCCACTCCCACTAAGAATTATTTTATCTACATATCTGTGCAGCTTTCAGTTCATTGTTTCGATTTTCAAATTCATATAAACATTGGGGCAGGCGCTCTCATCCTAAGAGCTCCCACAAGTCCGTTGTACACCCACCCAGCACAAAATGGTAAAGAGCCGAAGTAAATCAATTCAAGTCAAATATTTATCAAAGCAGAGACAGCCTGATATTTTTGGTGAACCACAGGAGATAGCCAGTAAACCAAACTTAGATTTGACAGGTAGTGAGAAATATATACAGTATATGAGTCTATATATATATTTGTCATAATAAATTGAACATAAACATACATGTCTTGCTCAATATTACGATTTTGATTTGTATACTCGTAAATATTTTGTTGCTTGTTGAATAGCTTCTTTCCGCATGTGTGCCGTCTTCTTTTTTTCTGAACTTTGCAGGCACACAGTAGATTTCTACTTTCTGACCAGTTGGAACTCTGTGTCATAGCTCCTGCAAAGACCTGGTGGTTAATTTTCCATCGGAGTCAGTGTTTTATGTGAACCCAAAGAACCTCCGTTGCTTTTAGCTTTTTGAGTAAGTTGCTCTTTGTAAACAGCAGCTGTGTCAGCTGGTTAATAATTAGGTTGCTCCAAAGCAAATATCAGCTGGCAAGCAAAATATCCGTGAGGTTCATGGGGGTTGTCATTTCCTGAAATAACAGGTTGGAGAACTCAAAGAAATTTGTTAAAACACTACAGTTAGAGCTTAGACAGCAGCGATAAACGCGCTGCAGAGAAATTAATACAAGGTAGGTTTTCAAAGATGCTTGTAAAATTATGCTAAACACATCACAGACAACAAACAACAAAGAAAAAATTCTGTTAGTACACATATATGTATCTACTAACCTTATATCTTAACTCCTACCACTGGTGATGGAATCTGTAGTTTATAATGCCCTGTCTGGCTCACTCTTCCTCTTTGATGGAGCCAATCAAGTGATGCCTCGAGGTCGACGGCGGGCTGAGGATTCAGAGCAAACCTGGCCAAAAATGGACGGGATGTACAGATTAGGGGAGACAAATTGTCCTTAAGTGTGTGAAGAGAGGAAGTGGGGAAAGCTCCTTTGATCAGAGCTGCTACTAATCCCACCCACAAATCAGTAATTAAGCTAAACTAAGATAATCTGAAGGCCCTGCACACCTACACCTTGGCTAATTAGACCTCCGGTCAAGGTGGAGGTTGGATGAAGCTATGCTGGGAATTTCCTGATGTTATGCAATAAGATGAATAATAACAGTGTAAGTTTAGCAGCCTAACAGGTGCAACAAAACCAACTGAAAAGTGAGGGAGCAATAAATCAAACACCGTCTACACACCTCCAGTCAGTCCCGAGGAGAGGTCCAATCAAGTGAGAAGGGGCTTTGAGGGTTGCCTGCATTGTCCTAACATATCCCCAATGATTGTTTTCCACATTAGTTGTAGCAAAACATGTGCAGCAAAACATGTGCAGATTAAACAGGTTTACTTCAAACACAGCCTGCTTTGGCATGAAGGATTTTCTTTGTAATCTGAAAATGAGCTCCAGAGACACATTTCTATGATTTCAAAAACGCCAAAAACTCCACTGAAAACATTAGCAGTAGTGATCTACTTTGTGGAGAACCCCACTTTATAAACCTAATAAACGAAGCAAATTAGTCACTTGCCATGGCCATCTGTCAATGTTCCACTATATACCTTACATTGGCCAAAAAGCAGCACAAAGGAGATGCATCAATGCACAAACACGACACAGGAAACAAAGAAAAGCGAGACACATGGGTAGAAATACATAATTTACACGGGGAAGGGTGCGCTGTCAGAAATGGTCTGAAACCTCATCAATCTCTGGTTAAATAGTTTGACAGCAAAGATAACTAGAGGGCATTCAAACCTCTGCCAACAAGTCACAATTCTTTAACTTGCAAAACTGCATCCTCCTCAGTGGTTTACTGCCTTCTCTGATCCATCTGACATTCAACGTTTCAATGAACGATTTTAGTACTCTGCTCCTATGAGAGCCAAACTCTTAGCAGCTCTGGTTAAAATCCTGGTTTTAGGATTGTTGTTGTTGTTGTTGTGTTACCCGATTATCCTCATACAAGTTCATCCATACATTGAAAATTTCTAAAATGAAGAAAAAAAAAAAATCTGCATAGAAAAACCAAATGCAGATTTGGTTGGAAAAAAATAAATTAATTGTTGCTGCATATTCTCGTTTTTCTGTATCTGATGCCTCCTCAACTGTATCGGTCTCTTTCCAAATAAAAGGCTTACTGAAGTCATCTGAGTTACATCGGTGCCATTTTCATTTTCTGACAATTTTTCCCGTGTTCCTCTTACCTCTCGACTCTGGGAGTCAATTTTTATATTGGACAGTTTATTATTTGTTTTTTTACTGCAAAGCTCTCTGAGAATGTAGCATTAACTGCTGCTATGACACCAGCCACATTTTCTGTGGTGGGTTATATCCGGACTGAGGTCACAGATCAATACCATGACCTAACCTTGACTTCACTTTAATGTTGAAATTTCATCACTCGAGGTGTGACATTTTCTCACATCCAAAATAATAGAATAACCATCACCTAATGAGCCTTTTAGCAACAAAATGCACATAATGTACACTTAAGCACTTGCACAATTTCAAAGGTCAACAAGACCCCCATCCTGAATGCCTCTATAGCACACTCCCTCCATGTTCACTTTAAGCACAATCAGCACTGTACAGCTGCTCCTCTGTAAACCCGATGGCTGATTGTTTTGGTTTTCTTATTGGTTTCATGCCCTTATTTTTACAGATCCACTCTGATTATTTTTGTTCTTTTTTGAAACACCAGTGTCTGCACTGTGCAAAGCTCTGACAGCTGCTGTGCTGTAAGCGTTTTCTTCAAATGGCCTGTGAATGGGCAGGAGAATTCCTGACCACCCAAGGGGGAGGCAGAAATGTGGGTGGAGTGTTTTTTTTTTTTTTTTATTTAGGGGCTCGATGAAGAAAATCTGACAAAAATAGAGATTTAACAAATTATAAAGTAAAATCACAGAAATGAATCTGTCTTATCGGTGTTCTTGGTTTAGAAGGGTCTGCCTCTTTTTATGGAGGATATTTTGAAGAGTCGCTATACGAAAATCATAGGTATGAATAATAAAAGTGAGGATGAATGAATTCCATTTATCTGCTTTGGTTTCAGGGTCCTGGTATTGCATCTGCTGACTCACTGTCACACTGTTGTGACTAACTGGGACACTTTAAGAACAGAGCCCTTGTTATTATGTCATATCTTTGCTTTACTTACAATAAGTCAAAGCGTCTGCTGAAAAAAATGCTAATGCATAATTGCTTGCTGGATTACTGTGCTTATTCAGATATATGAAATATATCAAAAATTCATCATTTTGACTATGTATTGATAAAAACAAACTGCTGCTACTATTAAGGTTTCCTGGGGGCTTATGTTGCTGAATGATGTACTGCTGTTAATACAAAGGGTCCGGAAACACCACAATGCTTCTGAACATTTGCAAGGATGTCAGTTATCTGCAGGTTATCTAATTGGTTGAGAAACATCTACAGTGTGCATGATGAAGGTGTCTTTCCAAACAGTTTCGGACAGTTTTGACATGCGCTAGTGTGCATCACAACTTCCACTGATAAACAACCATGGACAACTTGGCACATCCCTATGCCTTGAAAATCAGTAGCGCTGGGCATGTATACTTCACTGCACATATCAATTTCCCCCTGAGCTGAATCGGTCATTTCAGCATGTAAAAAATGTGCATGATGAGGGAAAAACTCTGAATACATTTCACTAACAGTCAAAACAAGCAACAGAGGACTCCAATGATATTCCAATATGTAGAACAATCAAATGCTGCAGTTTTGTTTATATGTGTTTACCAGAAACAAAAAGGACTTTGCTGCTCTATTAAAATGCTAATATGTTCCTAGGACTTTATATGACCTTGCAGATGCATCTTAAACAGTACATACAAGTGGAACGGATTTTATGAAACACAGTCACGTGCTGAGAAGATTAATAAGAGCCCTGAATAAAAAAGAAGAGGAATATCTGTGAATCAGTAAGCTTGTTAAGACTGTGAAGCATCTATGGTAGTACTAATCTAACCCTCTTGGTTTACTCAAACATCCATTCATAATTTTAAACAATGCAACCCAATGGATCACTTTTTAGGTGTCTCCGATGAAGTATACTTAGTACTTATAAAGACAATCAGCAAAGCTATAGCAAGAGAGTGAAATCAGTGATTGCTTTGTTCTGAAGCATCACTCCAATAATACTTAGATCTACTATCTCATTCTCTTATTTGATGCTATTTCTCCATCTTTTCTGTTTCTCTCTCTCTCTCTTTCTCTAATGGACAAGGATTCTTAAGAATGGTGTGTGTGTGCATGTGTGTGTGTGTGTGTGTGTGTGTGTGTGTGTGTGTGTGTGTTAGTGTATTTGTTATGGAAACTATTCCAGTAGGAGGAGAGTGAATTGTGCTCAGTGATCAATCATTTTGTACCTGGTCACACTGTATATGTACATGTGCACAAAGCCGCATGTCCTGTAGTTTATGGTAATGTGTGTGACTGTGTGTGACCTGTATCTGCAGCAATTATCACTGAAGGAGCACGCACACACACACACACACACACACACACACACACACACACACACACACACACACACACCCACACACACTGAGATCCCGCAGCCAGACGAGAAGGAGTAAACTCTGAGGTACGTGGTCGGGGTATGAATAACCACTGGACTGTACAGGCCCCCAACTCTGGTGCAGTGGTTGACAACCTCTGCGACTAAGCACCAGATACACTTGATAGTAGCTGGAGAACCAGAGGGCAACAACTCTCTGTTGACAAAACACAGTCAGTGTTACACATTCTATAAGACATGACACCCATCTCCATCGCTGCCTTCCAAAAGCCCATGAAGCTTTTTCTTTCATTTCGTTTCCAACAAACTGACATTTTCATCTTAACCTTCTTCAACTTGCTACTGAAAACAGAAGACTTAAAACTCAGGGTGGAATTCTTCAGCTAAATTGCATTGAAAGAAATGAAAAAATGACTATTTTTTACAAGAGCGAGCCAATGATAACTAACAGGCATACAGCAGGTGGTCCAAGCCTGTCAGACTCAATCCAGTTTGAAGCAAACCCCTCATGCTCCTGATGATACTCAATTTATATACAAACACCACAATTCTATGTGATGTAAACCAGAAGAATCAAACTTGTCACAAACTTCAGCCTGACACATTGCAGTCTTTAAAATATGATCCCTAAATTTATAGTTTATGCTTCTCCTGCTATTTACCTTTTCTGACCACAACTATTGTAGATAGTAATGATTTTTTTTTGTTTAAAGGCAGTAAAACATAAAAGTAAAGCAGCCCTGTTAACCAAGTCTGCCTTTGTCACACAAATCTCCTTTTCTGTTGTTGTTTTGCTCTGTTGGGGCCCCTCCTGTTTCTCATCATATTCGGAGGAAGCACAGTGACATCTGCTGGCGGTTTATACCCGTCCAAAAATCAGAGCTATTTTTTTGATTCAAAGTCCCTCATGGATTAATAAATTGCCATTAGCTGTATCTGAGACTGTGAACGTGTTAATTTTGCAGCACGAATGGATTGTCATTTTCTTTTGTTCCTAAATAGGAGGCCATACTCGCTGTTCTGCATACTTCTAAAGAAAATCCTGTCTTAAGAATTTAGTGAAACAGGACAATGCAACTGTGTGCTATAGGTGTGCTCTCAGAGGAGGGCCACCTGCATTCTCTTCTCCAGCTGTTTGCAGCTGGTGTTGAAAATTCAGTGTATACTGAACTCATTTTGGTTGGTAGCTGTGCATGTTTAGAAGAGCGAGTCAACATGAGGAAACCCTCTTTAGCCAGCTGTGTTGGTTTGGTAAAGCGTCACATCTGTTGGCACTGATTATAATAAGCAAGTGTCAGATATTACAGTAGTAAAGTTTTGATAAGTAAAGGTTTTTTTTTTTTTTATCAAATACCTAGAGAAAGTTCCACCACAGTAAATGTGATTTCTTCAACTGTTGTCCATAAGGATTAAATATTTTCATCTGACTTACAGGGAAAACTACAATCCGACCTGTCACAGGGAACAAGGAAATGATGCAGCTGTTACTAAAGACAAACAGAAGAACAGAATTGAACAAGAGCTAATTTCTAATATAATCCCTTCGAAAGCAATGCGAAAATGCTCGTATACAATCGTATACAAATCGTTCAAAACGTACTGAACGTTTGTTACGCTGAGCTGTATGCTTACTTGTAATTCACAGCCATAGAGGATGACACATTTTATTTTACAACCTGTACCAACGAGTAAAAGACTGTTTAGTACAAGCTAGGAAATGACTTCTGCAGTATCAAACTGTCTACATTTTTCCTAGAATGATCACATAATCCTCTCCAGGAACCTTCCAGAGCAGTAACAAATCATTTCCTCTCTGGCAAATTACGCCTTACTGTGTAACTGCCAGAGGAGAGCCTTCAAATATAATGGCCCTCTATTATAGTGTGGTATGCCTGACAATCACCATCTGCAGTAAAAACTTTAATACTCTAAGGAATCATTTTATCCCTTATCTTTTAAAGACAACGGATGAATGGTTATGCCAGAATGTTGTAAAATTTGCTTCAAATATCCACCAGTTCAACTTCCTTGCCACAGTTTATCTTGTCCGCTTCACAGACCATAATTACTTTGATAGGGCAGGAATAATGACATTTTGTAATTCATACTGCAAATACTGAATTACACTTGACCCACTTTAGGCCTTGAGGATTTTTCTTTCGCAGACAGGACCGTTTGTGACAGATGAAGACAAGCAGTTTATCTAGCCCCATAAAGAGTAAAGGCAACCCCCAGAGAGATAAAAGAGAAGGAAGAGGCACACCGGAAAGTGTTTTCTGCCTCACTGCAGAAAATCTAAGAAAAGTACCTGCACTGGAGGACAACGGACGTCAGTACATATACTTTTGAGTACAGTGATTCCACCTAGTGGGAGGCAAAGACTTATAAAGCAGAAACCTAACCAACAAATCTATCTGGACCCACACAGTCTAGGTAGCGCTACCTACTACAGTCAATTCAGGGACTTTCTGAGGTCTCAAAATCCAAAGTGGAGGCCATAAGAGTCCACTTTGGGTTTGCTTACAAGGTGTCAAGACTCTGAGATTCACATAAGTTAGATACTTTGTCAAACAGGTGGCTGCATGGTGCCTGAATACAGCTGGTTTCACCAAAACAAAGACATGCACACATCTGCCCCTTTTCCTCTCCATCCTGGTTGATTCTCCCTCATTTCAATGATCCTCCACCACCTTCTGTTTCTGAGAATGAGTTGTCCATCATCACGGACGGGGACTGTGGGAATTGAGCGATGAAATGTGAGGCTTTTTTAAGATTTGGTCTCGGTTCGTTTTTGTCAGCTGCACTCACTCGTAACACTGTCAACAAATACTAACACTCATCCAACCAGAATCTCCTCTGAGGGGGAAAAAAACATGTTGTTGTGAGCATCGGATGTTGTCACAAGGGGGAGCTCTTGTACTCAATAATTTACTGCCTTCACTCTACAAACAAGAAAAGTTTGGTACACATGAGTGGAGAAAACAAGTCAGTGTTTCCTAACCAGGGGCGCCACAGGGCGCGCTTCAGCTATTATGAAAGAAACAGAGATGTAGTAAAAAAACAAAAAAAACAAAAAATAAATTTGTTTTCAGGGGGAAATAAAACAGAAACAGGATTAACAATGTATATTATTATTGTTGTAAAAGGGATGAACACATTTGGAACATGATGGTTCCTGTCAATAACGTTGCACTTGGACTCATGCACAGCTTATGAAACAATGCGATATGGAACTTAACGGTCGATCTGAAATTGACATGACTGAGGAAGGAAGTTCAGAATTGGCCTTGGAGACGTAAAAACAAATTAGAAAAACAAACAAACAAAACGCAGGGTACAATTGAAAGCTCTTGTGAAAGCTAGTAAGTGGACCTTGAGCTTGTTAAACACTGATTACATTATAAAGAGGACGTTGCTGGACTTCTGTAATTTTGGTAATCTAGTTTGAAATGAGACAGTTTTTATCCAGCTGGCATAATGTCGGAGCACATTACTTTCTAACAAAATAAGTAATCGCTGTCAGTCAGTTTGTTTTCTTTTAAACTACTTATCTATTCATTTAGTTTCCATTAATATTCCGGGGGGGTTTTCATGGGACAATTACTTCAGCGAAAAAGAAGTAGTTTATAATTAATGGAAAGAATCCTAAAAATGTCATTTATAACTCACAAATGGCCTGGGGACCGTCATGAAGACGGGTTATACAAGCTGCCGTTCATTTTGGAAAACATCAACTGATATTTTTAGAGCTCTTTGACATGAGGACAAGAAAGTTCCACTGTAGCAGAAGCTTTTCAGTTTGTCTGAACTGGCACGGTAGTTATAAGAGCTCCAGACCATTAAATATTAAAGCTCTCCTACACTTCCTTCTCCAGCCAATGTTGCTCTAACACCGAGAGAGTCAACAAACTAACAAACATCAAACCATAATGATACAGTGATGGTTTTGCACATGCAAATAAGCACTCAAACACACACACACACACACACACACACACACACACACACACACACACACACAAACACAGACCCCCTCCCTAGAGACAGTTTTGGGGAGGAGAAGTGAACAGGTTAAGTGACAGGCTCACAAAATCACAAAACAAGTTCTTCGGTTTGTAACTCAGCCGCAATATTAATGAGTGAATCCATCACTCCATCATAATGGAGATGGGTAGAGTTTCCCTGTTGTGTCAGAGACTCTAAATAGCACAATGAGACCAAAGTGACCTGCCGTTGGCAGCAGCTGTGAGGAGGAACATGAGGACTGTCTCCGCCAGAGATCTGTCTCTATCTTTTTGATTCGCAATCCATCTCAGTCTCATGGCTGTGAGAAATCTGATATAGTCCCTCGCTGCGTTCAGCCCAGAAAGATAATGCAATATGATGCCAGACCGATTGAGGAGGAGAGGCATCTCCACAGAGGTTTGCTAATAATAAAAGAGTCCACTGAATAAGAATGCGATTTGGCAAGAAAGCAAAACTTAATGATTTGTATGTTGTTTTCCGTTTTCCATCAGCACAGCTTTAAACAATAGACTAATTTACCCACTTTTCTTTCTTTCTGTCTATTTTTAATTTGCACACATGACTTTAATGTTTGATAGACTTCCTAATAGCTTACCCAATGATTACAGAGATGCATATTTATTTGACTGCAATCTTTGTAGTCCATTGACTTCCCAACTACAGTCGACAAAAGTCTGATTTGCAATTAGGGCATGTGTGTAAACACTTTTAGCGCCGGCAGTGACTAGACACACTATAAAGCTTTTAATCATGACTGTAGTCTTTTGTCGTAATTGACCTGAAGTCACGAGGGACCTTTTCCGACTGCGGCAGCCCTGTGGCTTCACACCATCCTTTAACAGCGCTACGTTTCCCCTTGTGCTTGTTTATGTGAAGATGTACTTACTTCAGCTGCACTGGGGATGAAAGATTTGGGACTGTTGTTGGGCGCTTTGTTTGTTGACTTGAAAAACCTTCCGTGCGGTATATAAGTTGAAAAGCTCTATGACTGTGTTAAACCTACTTGTCATTAGCTTCTTTATACTGTGTGTATTATCCCCTAGTTGGTAGAATATTAGTTATTTTGTCATTTTGGTGTGAAAAAGTCAACATCAATCAGAATCAATGCTGTCTTGAAGGCTTTAGTTTACTTCAGTATAAATTTGACACTTCTAAGCTTAAATTCTAATTAATTTCATTGGATGTTTACAGTTTGGTAAGTTGAGTCTCATTCATCAAATTCTGTCAAATTATACAATCTAAGTCTTACTTTCAAAGGAAGCAACAACAGCAAAAGGAGACATGTTGTTGCTACTTGCCCAAGCAAAACGTGTTTTGGGATGAAATGAAGACATCAAATATTTTGCAGTTTGCCTCATTGGAAGTAATTTATTTCTTGTTTGTCAGAAGTATCAAATCCATAACACATATAATTAGCAACTGGCAAGTAACATGCATGCAGGGTCTAACTTTGACACATGACCTCTGTAAGTGCTCCAACCATCACATTGACATAAAATATTAAGTGTTACAACATAAAAAGAGCTAAACGGCGGCTTTGAAGAGTAATCCTCGTTTCCCCCAGAGGTTCCCCGCGTGAAATAGGATAGGGTTTTTAAGTCCTAATAACTTCTTAATTTAGTGGAAACACACACGAAAGGGCAGGCACAAACAAAGTGACCCACACACACACACACACACTCACACACACGAACACACACACAGACACATGCACAAGGTCAATAGCAGCTTCCCATCATGCCTGAGTTATTTCCCCCCACTAAATTATGGTTTGTGTGTGTTTGTGTGTGTCCTTGTTTGCGCTACACATTCTGGGGTTTGGTTTCAGGATATTTCAGCTAAAGGTTACACAGACTTGTAAAGCGCATTGAAAGTGAAAACACATGGCGGTAATATACGTCGGGATCACGTGAAAAAAAACAAACAACAATTTTACATAAGTCTTGCATTGAATTGAACGTACTGACATTCAGCTCTTTATGCTACCTTATTCCTCCTTTCATGCTGCTTTTGGGTGCTGACAGTCAGAGCACGGCTTAGCACCTACTGAGAATAGTTAATTAGAGCACATGGACACCAGGAGAATTCAGTCATTAATCAAAGCAGTTTTTCGTTTAGAGACTAATAAAGTCACTCTGGTAGATTACACGCTGCCAGGCAACAGATGGGCAAGACAGAAAGTCTGACTGAGAGGAGGAGTAGCGTAGTCCCGCTGTAAGGCCTATCCATCTCCTGCTTTTAAGAGTAATCAGCTCCTGTAAATATTTGAAAAGGAGAATAAACCTTAATCACAAAATTCATTGTCTTTTTCAGCTTCTTCAATCTGTTATTAGACCTAATTCCCTCTTTAAATGTCCTGTGAAGTTATTATTACATATTCAAGAAGTATCTGGCATAATAAAGTGAATTGTGCTACACTGTTTTTTGCCATAGCATTTGTTAGCCTTTTCCTGATTAATACATTAGGAGTTCAGTCACAAAAGCCCTCTTGTTTCAAATGTTTCTAGTCTATTTATTTTTTTCAGAAATTTTATTGATTGCGTTCGTCACTATTTTATGATTTTATTGTTTTATTAATTTATTGTCCTCTCGTGCATTTATCAACCAATTCTAATCTACCGCATAGCTGATTCCTACCTGATCTCAAGAGATAGTGTATAATGAGCCACGCTGAAGGACATTTTGGTAGTGAAATGTCCTTCAATGCATAGATATTTTTAAAATGTCTTTTTCATGTTACCGGATCCGGGGCTAGCCCCAAGACAAATGATGTGGCATGAAATGACATACAAAAAACAAAACATAAGAAATTACTTTAAGAAATAAGAAGCTGAACTTGGTGATACCAGGCTGCTCATTCTACATTCCTTGAAATGGTCTGATCCCTGTTACTTTATCTATTCTATATTATTGTTCATTTCTGTTTGACCCCTGACTATGGTCGCCATATTTTTTTTATTTGAATATCACTTTGTGGTCTATTTCTTGTAACCCGTATCTTATTGACACCGATACAAGGTGGGGATAAACTGATTATTTGTTCTGTTGTAATAGTACTATGTTGTAGTTTTATGGGTACGTACAATACTGTGCAAAGGTTGTAGGCACTTTAGATGTTTAGATTCTTATCCATCATGCAGTACCATCAGTTTGGTTTCTGACTGGACACAGATTCATTCTGCAGCATGACAGTGACCAAAAACAAACAGCCAGAGTCACAAAGAGCTATCTTCAGACACAACAAGAACAAGGAGTCCTGCAACAGATGGTCTGGCCCCCACAGAGCCCTGATCTCAACATCATGGAGTCAGTCTGAGATTACATGAAGAGACAGGTATGGTATGTCTAAACATGCATGCACAGCCATGTATGTATAATATATGAACATATGTATTTTTAAACAGTACAATGCAAAAAGTGTATTTTGTGCTACTTTGTATTGTTTCTGTATATTATGGTATTTCTTGGTCTTCAGGTTGCAGATGTGGGTTTAAGGACATTAGGTATATGTTGAAAAAAAATCTATAAAAACACTAACAACATACACTGTTTTAAGCCACGCTAACAGCACACGTCAGTGAATGGATATTCATGGTCCCCCATCTTTGAATCCTAATTACTTTGGTGATCCCTCGATTTTTCATCCAGACCTTGGATCACTGCCCCCAAAACTTTACAATAGTGGGGAAGTTGTCACATGTTCTAACCACTTAACAATCTCCTTTTCGTCTCTATTGGCCGCCACAGAGCAGCTAGCTTAGCTACGGACCTGTAGCTGTCGACTTAGAGGTCCAAAGGGGGGTAATGAACTCAGTACAAAAAAGATACAGTGCAACACCATTGAAACTCCCTACTAATGTTTATGGGATTTTGTCAGAAGAAGATAAAAACATGCACCAGTTTGAATACTTAAAGTGATAATTGCATCTGTTTCTAAGTGTTGGCAGATGTGAGCATTACTTCTTATTCTGTTAATTTACTGTCAAAGGAGTTGTCTGTGTGTGTTTTTTTTGTGCAGTGCAAGTGTTCATGGATGACTGGTTGTTTCCAATTACAGTTACAAAGTGCATACAAGCACGCACGCACACAAGACACACAGTAACACACAGTAACACACACACACACACACACACACACGCACACAAACACAACCACCCGTTCTCCACAGCAGACTTCAGCACGGCTGTCTGGCATTCCTCTCCATTGACAGCTGACAGCTTTAAGCCGACATGAAGTGTGGATTTCACTGTTGCCGTGTAATTGACATCCTGTTGCTTGTCAGACTCTTTTCTTTTTCTACGGTTCCTTCGATCAGAACGCCGGTGCCTCATTCTCACACTAACAATACAGGTCACGTGACGAGTCCTGGGAAATTATTCAGCTGTGTTTGTCTAAATGCAGCAGTTTGCCTTTATATGTGTTTGCGTGCCTGGGAAGCAAAACTAGACCCATCTCTCAGCTCTTGAAGCGGTACCAATAAAATGTTTTCATTTTTGTGTGGCCTGGACAGGATGATCACCATTAGATCATCCTGTCAACCAATAGACACATAGTGTAGCTTTCTTATGTTGACAAAAAAAAAAGAAAGAAAAAAAGAACATTTTTTTTAATTCTAAAAATATTTTATGATATGGAAATTTTGCTGACAAGGTATGTGCTTGTTATTTTTAGTCTTGGTCTTTGGGAGAATCTAATTTTGGTTCATGACATGAGGAAAAATAAACCCAGATTTTTTTCTAGTCCAGCATTTTTAGGACTGCTCCATGCCAACACATAACCTCAGCACTGCTGATAACCCATAGCTATAGAAACACGCTTATCTTCTTGGACATTACAGAGCACAACCCAGTAATGAAGAGCTAAACTTCTCCTCATTATCTTGAAGTTGTAATCCAGTGGTGTCCTGAATGGTTTGTCGACAGCTGTGGTTACTGGTGATAACAGGAAGTGTGACTTAACATAACAGTAGGCACCTCTTGACCAGCTACCTCACCCGAAAAGCAAGGAGAAACAGTTACAGTGCAGCCAAACAAACTCGTGTTTGAATAAAGTCGTCAGTCCAGCGATATTATATCAAAACTGATCCACTGAAGAAAGGCTTAAAATGGCGTGTCTTGTGATTTAGATGCAATTTTGAGGAACAATTGCTTTATACATTGTGTTTTCTGTGACCCCCTCAACAATGAAAGCCACCCTTTGTTTCACCAGGAGAATGCCTTCAATGTGAAGCAGTGGCAGTATCAAATATTGAGCTTGTAGAGCAGTAAATTAATACAGGTCTGATACAGCAAACAGTGATGCTGAAATCAATAAATAAGTAAATCCCAAACAGTAACAGGATTATAGGCATCCCATCATTCACATGCAATCTGAATCCTGATACAGTGAATGGTATCATATATAAGGCTTGATAGCGCCCTTAAAAAATAGTGCATTTTGATTGTGTAGATAAAAGGATCAGCACTGCGTCTGCATACCACCAGGCTGGATTTGATAATCTTCTGGGACATCGAACCATACTCAACATCAAACAGTGTGTCCTTGATGTAAATCTACATATATCCAACAGTCGGAATGCTATTGAATTAGCCGTAATTTGAATTAGCTGCGGGAATAAAGTTTATTTATTTCAACTCAGGATTAAATCCCATTTTCTTTTTTTTTCTTTTTTTTGGACTAAACCCAACTTGTGACAGTCACCTTAGATTCCCATAGGTATATAATAGTCAGTTAGAGCTGAGTAGCATGGAGTCAGTTGCTATTGTTGTATTGTCACTAATGGACACTTTGGAAATGTCTTGCTGAGGACAAAAGGTAGGAGTTAAAAAGACCATTATGGCCAGTCAAAGGCCTTGTAATAATATGGTATTAGTCAGTTTGGACAGATGTCAGGCCTGAATAATAAAGGGTGTTACTGTCTCACCTGCTGGCTCTGACAACAGTCTCATTTCTACACATGAAAAGAAATGTTCATGTTCCTTACTTGCTTTTTCTTACACA